>CAMKVN010000413.1:0-29840 GCA_946474995.1 Funneliformis geosporum | reverse complement strand
TTCACCCCGACCACGTGTGTTCGTTCTTGGTACGAGTACCATAATTATATCTTTAGAAGTTTTTCTTGGAAGCAAAGTATCAGATAATTCGGTTGCCCTACCCATCCTGCCTCAAGGTAATGGACGGTGGTTTAATTCCGCCCCCTCTAAGCAGTTAGACCAGAATCAATAACTGGTTTATCCTAACTGGCTTCGTCGCTCCATCAGTAATTATGATGAGTACAGGAATATTAACCTGTTATCCATCGACTACGCCTTTCGGCCTCGCCTTAGGTCCCGACTAACCCCGGGTAGACGAACTTCACCCGGGAAACCTTGGTCATTCGGCCAGAAGGATTCTCACCTTCTATCGTTACTCACGCCGGCATTCTTACTAGTAAAAGCTCCATTAATCCTCACGGTTTAACTTCTTTAATTTTACGCTTTTACTACACTCCCCTACCGCTAGTTGGCAACAGAAAAATATTAATGCTTTTTATTTCTAGTTCTTTGATAACACTTGGAAAATAATCAATTCTTATTAATTATTAACTCATCATATTTGCCACAGTTTAAACATTTTCGTTCACAACAAGAATTATTTTTTCTATTATTCCACACCTTTCACAGCGACTTATCTCATAGCATTTCCTTCCTGGAAAGCATTCAACTATTTCCAATAATTCTAATTTATGACAACACTTATTCCTTTTTCTTATTCGAACAGATTTTCTTTAATTTTTAATTTTCGCATTAACAATTCTTTTATTACCAACTAGCCTATGGCTTCGGTATAGTATTTGAGCCCCCATACATTCTCGGCGCTACCATACTCGTACCACAAATGTGGCACTTCGACTAGTGAGCTATGACGCACTCTTTAAAGGATGGCTGCTTCCAAGCCAACCTCCTAGTTGTCTAAGTACAATAACTTCCTTCTACACTTAATACTATTTAGGGACCTTAGCCGATAATCTGGGCTGTTTCCCTCACGTCCATGGAGCTTATCCCCCACAGACTGACTACAAGATAATAAGATAATGGTATTCGGAGTTTAATTAGAGGTGGTACCCGGTTAAGGGCCCTTCTCTATTCAGTGCTCTACCCCCATTACTTTTGGTCTTGCGCTAGTCCTACAACTATATCGGGGAGAACCAGCTATCTCTAGGTTCGATTGCAATTTCAGCTCTAACCACAAGTCATCCGAGATCATTTCAACGAGCACCGGTTCGACCTTCCGTTCGGTTTTATCCTCACTTCAGTCTGCTCATGGTTAGCTCACCTAGTTTCGGGTCTATAATCATTGACTATACGCTCTATTAAAACTCGCTTTCGCTACGGCTTCATTTTTTAAAAAAATTTAACCTTGCCAATAATTATAACTCGCCGGCTCATTCTGCAAAAAGCACGCCATTAGGCTTTAATGCCCTTTGACTTCTTGTAAGTGTGATGGTTTCAAGTTCTATTTCACTCCCCTTCTGGGGTTCTTTTCACCTTTCCCTCACGGTACTAGTTCACTATCGGTGACTAATTAGTATTTAGCCTTACGGGGTGGCCCCCGTTTTGGATTACTCCATTCTTCCCACAAAATTTCACGTGTTTCGCGGTACTTTTCAAACCAGGAGAGTTATTTATTTAAAATACGAGGCTTTCACTTTCTTTGGCTTGACTTTCCAGCCAATTCTTCTATAAATAACTTTTGTAACTCCTTAATTGGTTTAGGCTGTTCCCATTTCGCTCGCCACTACTCCGGGAATCACTATTTGTTTTCTTTTCCTCCGGATACTAAGATGTTTCAATTCTCCGGGTTCGCTTCTAAGATTATTACAATCTTAGATATTACCACTTTACTGGTAATAGGTTGTCCCATTCGGAAATCTCTGGATCACGGCCTATTTTCCGGCTCCCCAAAGCTTATCGCAGGATATCACGTCCTTCTTCGCCTATTAGTCCCAAGACATCCACCATCCACTCTTAATAACTTATATTTTCGGCAAAATCTTTTTGCGTTCAGTTTTCAAAGAAAGAGAGATAAATATAACCTCTCAAAATTAAGCAAAAAAAATTCACTTATTTTTCAAAAGTATATTAATTTTGTTTTTGTTTTTTAGTTAGGAAAACAATTAACCTATATTTATTATTTTATTTGATTTAGAGGACAATGCCTTTCTTTTTCTTTCCAAAGTTTTCAATTATTATTTAACTTAGAACCAATTTCTAATTTTTACTGATAAATTAATTTTTCTTTATCATATATAAGTATAGTTTTATATTAATTCTTTTTCGAGTCCTTCCATTTTGAACTCTTTTTTATTTAAATAACAAAGTGGCGAAAGCAGTTCATTAAATATTATTTTATAGGCAAATAGATAAATTTTGTTGTTTGCTATTACCTTGCTATTATACTTTTCATCTCCGACAATTGGTAAACCAAAGTAAGATAAAATACTGCGGATTTGATGCTTCCTACCTGTATGCAAAGTAATTTCAAGTAGAAGTTTATCGCCTTTTTGGTTGATTTTTTTTATTTCCATTGCACAACTTTTTGTTTTTTCTCTTTCGTTTTTTAAAGAAAATTCCATTTTTTGTCCGAGGCTGTTTTTTCATAAATAGCCACTAACATAATTAGGTAAAATTTTAGCGGGGTTATTCTCGCAGATTGCTAAATATTTTTTAGTAATTTTGCTTTTGTCACCAATCGCTTTATACAATACCTTTTTAGCCAGAGGATTTTTGGGGTAAATAACTAGTCCTTTGGTTAGTCTATCTAGCCGATGAGCGGCAATCAAAACGAACAATTGCTTAATTTTCTGCTGATAATCAATAGGGTCCTTTTTTAAGAGATAATATCTTACGGCATTATCTAAACTTGGCATAGGTATCCCGTGCTCTTTTAAAACAATTAAAATATTTTGGTCTTCATAGATAATTTCGAAATATACCTTAGAATGAGAAGGTGGATAAACAACTAAATTAGATTGCTTTAAATAATTATCATAGATTTCAATTTTTTCACCAGCCTTCAAGCGATAGTGATAATAACGAACATTTTCTCCATCTACTTTTATTTTCTTAGTGCGAAATAACTTGTAAATTAAACTCAAAGAAGTAGTCTTGAATCTTTTTTTAAGAAAACTAATTAGAGTCTGGTCGGTTTCGACCTGATGAACAACAAAACTCAACATTGAATATGATTTTACCTTATAATCACCTATTTTAACCTAAGCAACCCATTCTATAAAACTAAATGAAGTTAACTTCTTTTTCTCACCCTAACTAATTTTTCGTCTCAAAAAATTAACAATAAAAAAAGTAGAAGTAATATATAAAAGCACCGACAACAAGATTAAAAACTTCTTAATGTCTTTATAGAAAAATTTCCCACACTTATCGCATTTAACCTCAATTTTATTTTTTTGTATCCTTCTCGGGGTCTAATATCATTCCATACTTATTAATCTTGGCTGAACCCTCTTTAACTGGTTTACCCTCATTATCTAATTTCCAAATCAGAGTATCCCGGTAAGGGTTCTTTCTTTGTCTATATCTATCTGGGAGTTTGGGTTGCTTGGTAAACAGCCTTTGTATAATCATTCCTAAAAACCCTCCAAGAAGTAGTGAAACAAACCCAAAGACAAAAATCGCATTCAGCATACTCCCAAATCCAGCCTTTAAGTAGGCATAAGTAAATAAAGGGATGGTAGCAAGAGTTGTCCCTGCTATAATCCAATATCCCATTCTTATATGATACTTCTTTAATCCCTCTAATTCCTCTTTATACTTTCCATAACAGAACCCACACTGTATTCATCCCTCTAATTCGGAATGATTTTTGCTACGGGCATGATATCCTCCACCCGCATAGCCTCCTCCATAAACTCCGCCTGCTCCTCCTGAATAAGAACTCTCACTATCTAGGGTTTGTAGTTTATGAATAGGTTCTCCATAATAGATAGGCACATGGCAAGTATGGCAAACCCCAAGCATGCTTTCATCAAAGTCCCGAGTTTGTTTGCGTGCTTTTTTAGCCAATTCTTCCTCTAACTTTTTCCGTTGGAGTTTTTCCCTTAATTCCTCTAAGGTTAATTCTCTTTCTGGGTTATCCTCTGTTTTTTTTTTTTTTTTTCAGTTTCTGTCATAATTTCCTCTAATAAAAATAAATGTATCCTTTTTTTCTATTCTTCTTCTTCAATTGTATTTTCTCCTTTTTGTTCAAGCAGTTTTTTTTCGCCTGCCAAGGTTTCTTGTTCGGCTTGCCTATCAGCAGCCAACGATATTCAAGCACTTTTTAATCTGTTTCGGGAAGCCTCTAATCTATTTTCTAATTCTCCCTTCTGTTTTTTAACTTTTTCTAGCAAAGAAGCAGAGTCAGTTTTTTCGGCCAATCCTATTTTTTGGAAAAGTCGACGAAAAAAACCAACTTTTTCCTTTTCTTCTCTAATTCTTTCGGGAGGAATCATTTCCAGTTCTAATTCTTTTTTTTCTAGTTTGTCAATTTTTTCTATCAAACTAGTTATTTCATCTTGAACTTTGCTAATCAAAAGTTGTCCGTATTCAATTTTTCCTCGATTTTCCTTTTTTTTTTCTTGACGAAATTTTTCATGTTTTTCATAGTCTTTACAGTAATCCAAAAAACATTTTCGAGAACAAAACTCGGCTCCTTTGACAATCTCAATCCCCAAAATTCTTTGTTCTTCCTCTTTCAATTTATAAGAAAAATTTTCCCCGATATTAACATTACAAAGATGACAGTATCCTAATTTGAGGCTTTTTTGTTGAAAAGGAATAAGAGTGGTCGACTTCGTTTCGTCAATTTGTCTCTGAATAGTTTCTATTTCGTTCAATAGAGCATCTCTTAATTTTTCCCATTCCTTTATCAGATTTTCTTTTTCCTCATCGAGAACAAATTCATCTTTGGAAAAACGAACGCTATTTAATCTACTTAATTCAACTTTTACCCTTTCAATAATAATCTTAGCGTGATTCCGGAGTGCTTTTCAAGCCCTTTTTTTTACATAGTAGTTGATTTTGGGAACCGACAAAGAAAGTAAGGAAAAATTTATCTTTTTTGTTATATCGGCAAGTTTTTCTTTACAAATTTTTAATTCTCTTTTGGTTGATAAAATAACTGAATAATTCATTCTGGAATTAATATTTTCTATTAATATATATTTTATAGTTTCGAACTTTACTTATCCGCAATATTCTTATACTTTTCAATAAAATCACGGTTGGGATTTCAAGAATTTTCTTTTCTTTCTCGTAAATCAAGCAAAACCTTTCTAGTTGCTTCGGAAATAGCTTTTATTTTAGGCAATTCTACTTGTAATCGGATATATAAATTTCCGCGTGCCGTTTTGTTAATTCCTAAAAAACAACCATAACCTTTTAAAACTAACAAATCTCCATTTTGACTCCCAGGGGGAATTTCGATTTCTTTAATTTTTTCATCTTCTTCTAAGGTAATAACTTTGACTTTTCCGCCTAAAATAGCATCTAAAAAAGAAATTGGTAAGTTGACATGAATATCATCACCTTTACGCTGAAAATAAGGATTTTCTTCGACTTTTATAACTACATAGATGTCTCCTTTTTCTCCTCCGTGCCAACCATCATTACCTATCCCTCGGTAGCGTAATTTTTCCCCTTGCCTAATTCCAGAAGGAATAACAAAAGGTATTGTTTTCAACTCCAATATTAATTTTTCACCTTTACACTTTTCACATTTTTTTTTGATTTTTCTTCCTTTGCCCTGACAACGAGAACAATCGACTTGTGTGCGAATTGTCCCCAAAAGAGTTCTTTGAACCGAATTGACTATTCCCCTTCCTTGACAAGCTGAGCATTCTTGAATATCGTTTGGAGAATAAGCCCCAGTTTGGCGACAAACTTGGCAGGCTTTTTTAAGATTCAAAGAAATTTTTTTTTTGGTTCCGAAAACTGACTCTTTAAAGGTCAAAGAAATATTAATTAAAACATCACTTCCCGCTTGCGGTCATGCTTTGTCCCTAGAATAGTCTCTTCGGCTTGAATATCCCTCCTCTCTACCAAAAAAATTTTTTATAATATCCTCAAAAAAATCACCAGTTCTACCACTAAATCCGCTGGTGTCAAAACCTTGGGCAGAACTTCTGTCACTACCATAAAGGTCATAATTTTGGCGTTTTTGGGGGTCGCTCAGAACCTCATAGGCCTCATTGATTTCCTTCATTTTTTCTTCGCCTTCTTTATTACCGAGATTTTTATCGGGGTGATATTGTTTGGCTAGGTTTCGGTAGGCCTTTTTTATTTCTGACTCGGAGGCATCTTCCGACACCCCCAGGATTTCATAGTATCTTTTTTTATTCATTAATTTATCTATACACGCATAAATTATTCCCTAATCTAAAAAAGGGATAATTATCTTTATTTCGGGAGATAAATTTTTCTATTTTTTATCCTCTGATTCAGGATGAACATCCTGAACGCCCTCTTTTCCATTTTTTTGTTGTTCCTCTTCGGAGGGGTATTTTTGCTCTAATTCGCTCGATAATTTTATTAACTCATCAATCTTTTCTATTTTCTTTTCCAACTCAGCATATTTTTGCTTCTTTACTTCTTCGTTTTTTTCCTCTTTTGCCTCTTCGGCACTTTTCTTTAATTCATCATATAATTTTTTAAATGCTTGGAATTGAGGTTCATCTTCCTTAAAATTCTTATTTTTTGTAAATTCTTTCATCTTTTTTTCGAAATTGTAACAATAAGACTCGGCTTGGTTAAGAGTTTTGGCATTTCGAGCATATTCCTCATCTTTGTCTTTATATTTTTCAGCCTCTTTGACCATTTTTTCAACCTCTTCTTTGTTGAGACCACTGCCAGCCGTGATAGTAATATTTGACTCCTTATCAGTTCTTTTGTCCTTGGCTGAAACTTTGACTAAACCATTGGAATCAATATCAAAGGTAACTTCAATTTGAGGAACGCCCATCGGAGCCGGCTCGATACCACCTAATTCAAACATACCTAATGATTTATTGTCCCTAACCTGTGGTCTTTCTCCTTGAAGAACATGAATAAGCACACTAGTTTGGTTGTCTGCTGCCGTAGAAAATATTTCGGATTTCTTAGCCGGAATAGTAGTGCCGCGTGGAATTATTATTTGATTATTACCACCTTTGGTTTCAATACCCAAAGAAAGTGGAGTAACATCCAAAAGAAGTATATCTTTCACATCACCCATCGCCGCTCCACCCTTAATAGCCGCTCCTATCGCTACCGCTTCATCGGGATTAACTGCTGATTTAGATGGTTCTATCCCAAAAATCTCTTTTGCTTTTTTTTGCACCGCAGGCATTCTAGTCATCCCTCCTACCAAAATAACTTTATCAATTTTTTTAACTTTTGAACGTTCAAGACAGTCTTTGCATGGCGAAACCAATTTTTCTAAAAGTTCATCAACCAAGTTCTCTAATTTTGAACGAGAAAGTTTTGTAGAAAGATTCTTCGGACCAGAAGCATCACTGTAAACAAAAGGAAGATTAATATCAATTTCCCCCGCATTGGTAGAAAGTTTTTGTTTAGCATCTTCGGCCGCCTCTTTCAAACGTTGCAAAGTCATTTTATCTCCTACTTTTCGTAAATCAACACCGTGTTCCTTTTTAAATTCTTCTATTAACCATTCAACAATCTTTTCATCAAAATTAGCCCCCCCTAAAAAAGTGTTACCATCAGTCGCTTTCACTTCGAAAACACCCTCATCAATTTCGACAATGGAAATATCAAAAGTTCCACCCCCTAGGTCGAACACCGCAATTGTTTGAACTTTTTTATCTTTGTCTTTGTCAATTCCATAAGCCAGGGCAGCGGCAGTTGGCTCGTTGATAATTTTAATCATTTCCCGGGCTTTTTTGATATCTTGGGGATCACCAAATCCAGCAATAATTGCCGCATCAACAGTGGCTTGTCGTTGAGCATCGTTAAAATAGGCTGGCACAGTAATTACTGCATTCTTGACCTTTTCTCCCAAATAATCCTCGGCAATTTCTTTCATTTTTTGAAGAACGAAAGATGAAATTTGCTGGGGAGGATATTTTTTATTTTCTACCTCAATTCAAGCATCGCCATTTTCGTGTTCTATAATTTTAAAGGGGGCGGTTTTCCTAAACTCTTGAACCTCCTTAGTATTAAATTTCATTCCTATCAAACGTTTGGCTTCAAAAACCACTCTTCCTGGTCTAGAAACCGCTTGGTTTTTAGCCGATTCTCCTACTATATCTTTTTCACCATTTTCACGAAAAGAAACTACCGAAGGAGTAGTGTTCTTTCCTGATTCATTATTTAAAATAACTTTAACTCCTGCCCCTTCGAAAACTGCAACACAAGAGTTAGTTGTTCCTAAATCGATACCGATAATTTTATTACTCATATATTATATTATTAATTTTAACTATTTTTTAGATTTAGTACTAATTTTTATTTGAACCGGTCGCAAAACTCGCTCATAAATTTTATAACCTTTTTGAGAAATTTGGAGAATAGTTCCTTCGGGATATTTATCATTTTCTTTTATTTCTTCTACTTTTAAGGTTTTACCATGTAATTTTTCATCGTAAATATCTTTCAGTGGAGTAACTTTAATTTCCTCTACCCCATACATTTTTAAAACATTACGAAACTCATCCAAAATCATTTGAAAACCAACTAAGAAATTCCGAATTTTGGGGTCGGTATCGTGTTGACTAATCTGCATCGCTTTTTCATAATTATCAGGAAAAAAAAGAAATTGTCGAATTAGTTTTTCATTACTGTATTTCGTTTTTTCAATCATTTCTCGGAAATGTATTTTTCTTTGGTTATCCATTTCAGCTAGCAAACGAAGATTTTTATCTTTCAAGTTTTCAATTTCTTTTTTTAATTCAACTATATTTTCCTTTTCGGGTGTTTTTAACTCAGTCGGGTTTGCTTGACTATCTTTATTTTCTGTCTTTGGCGTTTCAGTTTCGTCTGATTTTTTTTGGGAAAAATTTTCCTTTTCGTTTTTTTTATCCATAAATGTATATAAATAATTTTTTAGCCAATTATCCCTACTTACTTTTGAAAATTTTGTAATCCTATTCAAACTCAACCTACAAATTATTTCCTCTCTTCAATTACTCAAAAAATATTTTAGCACTTACTATTTTTCCCTCTCTTACTCATTAAAAAAATGACGTGTAAAAATACGCAAAAAAATTCATAAACGAAAAAATAAAATTATTAGTAATATAGAATTAATATGAAAACAAAAAATTTATTGATTTGGATACTGATTATTGTTATCCTTTTAGGAGGGGGGGTTTTGATTTATAAATTTTCTTCTTCTAAATCAGAAACACTACCGGCTGACCTGCCTAACCCAAATGGTAAATTATCCCAAGCCGAATTAGAAAAATACTTGCTAGAAAAAAGACTAGATTTACAAAAATATTTTGTCTTTAATTTAGGAGAGGAAGTAAAGTTGAAAAAATACAAGATAGACTCAACTTTCTTATCTAATATTCGCGAAGTAGTGCCTTCGCTTTCTACTCACCTTACTAGATTAATAGGCGAACCCAAAGAGTTTATTTTTTTTCAAGGCCAATATTCTAATGAACCCTCGCCTGATTGAGATAGTGATAGTTTAGACCAAAAAATTAATAGCGGTAAGGAATGATTTATTATTTTCGATAAAACTAAAATTAATGAGGAAACTTGTAATTATTTTTCACAAACAGGAGGTGCGAGAGGCTGAACATTTCCAAAAGTCTGTGTTTTGGCGGTTGAAAATAAAGACAATGTTTGAATAAAAAAAACCAAACAGGAAGCCCTCGAAATTATAAAAGAAGACCCTGCTCTCATTGGTAAAATTTAGTATATTTTTATGAATTATAATATCTTCCCAATTTCTTCAAACAGTTTTATAAACTTTTTTCCATTTCTTCCATTCTTCCACAATATCGCTTTTGATAACTAAATGTACCCGAATTAACTAGTAAAGAATTTAATAAGTTGATTAAAATAGAATATAATGTTAACTCTCCACACTCTCCAAAAATTACAATCAGAACAAAAAAAATTAGACCAATTCATTATCCAAAAAAAAAACCTGACTGATACTGACAGTAAAACTAGTTTTATCCGCACCAAAATTGCTCTTTTGGTGGAAATTGGCGAATTAGCCAATGAATTAAAAACTTTTAAGCACTGAAAAAGCCAAAAAGAAGTTAATTGAGAAAAAGCCAAAGAGGAATTAATTGATTGCTTACATTTTTATTTAAGTTGAGCGAATAGTTTTCAAATTGATTTTGCCGATTATAGATTTCAGAAATTTGTGCCTGAAACTGATTATAATGAATTACTGTTGGCTCTCTTTTCAGAAACGGAGGCATTTAGTATTGAGGTTCCTTGAAAGATATGAAAATCAAAAATGCTGGCTGCTAATGAAAAGCATTGAGAGGATTACATAAACAAATATAGTTCAGAAGGTAAAATTACTGAAAAAGATATTGAAAATTTTAAAAAAATAAAAGAAGGACAAAAAAAAGACATTGAAAAAGCAAATAATAATTTTTTAAAAGGAATTAAAGAAGAAAAAGATAAATCGAGTTTCTACCGGTGGTTAATAATCTTTGAAGAATTAGCCCAAAAATTAGGAATGAAAAACGAAAAAGATATTGAAAATGCCTATATGATGAAAAATAAAATCAATTGAGAAAGGCAAAGAGGAAATTATTAATAGTTAAATAATATCCCCATAACTAAAAAAGATTTGCGGGAATGTTCTGTATTTTTGTTAGTTTAGAAAAAATGTATCTATTTTGCCTCGTTTTCCTCCACCTTTTTTAATTCGGTTTCTAATTGATTCTTTTCTTGGCGAAGTTGGATTAATTTTTTTTGGAGTTTTCTTTTTTCATCCTCATCTATTCATTCTTTATACCATTTACTCTCGTTAAAATCAGGGTTAAGTTTTAGCCGCAATTTAAGGTGTTCCCTTCAAAAAATCTCGGCGGTTTGTTGCGACAAGGCATTAATAGTGCCAATCCGATAAACCGAGTCTTTTCCGAGCAATTCCCGCACATAATTATGAGCGATTTTTTGATATTCACCCGAAAAGTTAAGGTCAATGTCCGGAGTTTTTTCTCCTTCTCAACCAAAAAAGGTCTCAGAAGGCAAATTATTTCCTTCGATAGTTAACAAGGAAGAGCAAGCAGGACAATTTTCTTTTCCCTGATAGTCATAACAGGAATAAATTCTATCTTTGGTCTCATAAACGGCTACGTACTTACACTTTTGACAAAATTTATAAAAAGGTAAAGGGTTTAAATCAGTAATCCGACAAAGATAAGCAATAAAAGAGGAACCGATTGAACCTCGTGAACCAACCAAAGAACCATCTTGATGGGCTTTTTGCACTACTTTTCAAGCCAACCAGTAGATAAAAACATATCTGCCTTTAATGATTTGTCACTCTTTTTCCATTCTCTCCTTAACAAAGGTAGGCCATTTTTCCCCAAAAATTTCGTTAGTTCGCTGCGTATAGGCTTGAATTAAATCATTTTCTTCGCGTTTAATACTTTCGGTATTCGAATAATTAAGGGGCGGTTGCTGGATAATAACTTCTTTTATTTTCTCTACTAGGCGTTGGGGATAATTAAAAATAAGTTTTTCAATTAAATATTTATCATTAAGGAAAAGCCAATTATCAATAATTTCCTCTTTGGTTAGTAAATGTTGAGGTGGCAAAGCGGCGAAGTGGTCTTTGCTTTCTTCCAAAGTTGCTTCCTTATAAAGAAAATGCCGAACCCCGTTCATTCCTTCGTTAGCCACAATAATTTCTTTCAGAATATTTTTCTTTTTTTCGCAATAATGAACGTTATGATAGGCGACAGTTGGAATATTTAACTCCTCGGCCATATTAATGATTTGAAAAATCATTGATTTTAGTTCATTTTCTCTCATCCTTCCATTTAATCATAAGTGGCGGAGGCTATTAGGGCTACCCGCTTCAATGTAATCATAAAATTTCATTCTTTTTTTTCTCTTCTGAATGGAGTTAAAAGAACTAAAAAGAGTAAACATCTCTCCTTCTCTCCCTCCGCTCGCTCCTACCAAAAGTCCTTGACGATACTTAACTAAGTCAGAGTGGAAAACGCAAGGCTTCTTAAAAAGCCTTTCGGTGTGTGAAAGGGTCACCAAACGATAAAGGTTATTTAGCCCTTCTTGGTTAATAACTAAAACCTTTACTTTATGACCTCGATTAGGAAAATATTTACCATCAATTAATTTTTCTACTTCTCCTCACTGGCTGATTTTTTTCTCTTTTAAAGTTTTGGCTAGTTTTCAAAACAGTTCAGTTAATAATTTACTATCCCCCAATGCTCGGTGAGTTTGAACAACCTTTTCCCGCCCCGGAATACGGGTCAATCTTTCTAAACTATAAGACTTTCGTTCCGGAAAGACTATTCAGGAAAGAGGCAAAGTATCTAAAACAGGGTAGGGTAATTCCTCGCCAAAATGTTCGGTTCAGACTTTATTCAAAAATCCATAATCGAAGTTAGCGGCATTATGGGCTACTAATACACAATTTTCCCAATCTTTTTTCAGCAGTGGTAAAACTTCTTTAATTTTCGGAGCACTCTTTAACTCATTAGGGTCAATGCTGGTGTATCAAGTAGCCAAAACTTCCGGAGCAATTTCTTTTTCCGGACAAATTAAATATTCTCCTTCCCGAATTGTTTCCCCCTTTTGATAAATAACATACCCTATTTCAATTATTTCATTATAAGTCGAGAAAAAACCAGTGGTTTCTAAATCAAAAATACAATAAGTTAAGTTTTCTATTTCGGCGGTTAAAATGCTATCATTGTGGTTAAAAATATAAGGCGGCAATTTATCCGCCAAGACTTCTAATTCACAACCATAAATAATTTTTAAATCATTACTTTGGTGTTTACTAAATTCAGGAAAAGATTGAACGTTGTAATGGTCAGTTATCGCCAAAGCAGCATAATCTTTTTTTTTAGCACTCTCAACATAATCATTAGGGCTACTTATACCATCCAAAGTGCTAAATTTAGTATGAACTCCTAATTCAAAAATTTTTCTTTCTTTTCATTCCCGACAAAGAGATAATTTATTCAGCCTTGTTTTACCATTAAATCTTGCCAAGTCATAATTGTTTTTTTCTAGTTTTGGCTTTTCACTTTGATTACCCTTTAATGAATTTTGTTGCGAAGAACTGGTATTGAGATTTTTTTTCGATTCTTTCTCTTTTTGCCTAAGGGAAAAACGAATATTTGCTAAGCCTAATTTTCCTAATATTCCTTTCAAAGCAACCAGTTTGGGCTTTCAGTTAACTAAACACTGTTGGTCGGAAAAGGAAACTGTATTTCGGCGAAAGGTGAATTCTTTTAATAAGGCTTTTTGCTCGCAAAAAAAAGTTAAATCCTCTTCATTTTTTCACAAGAAAGGAGTAGTACAAATCAGCGAAAAGTATTCTTTAATAGTATCTTCGTTAATTACTAAATTTGGCTCTTTAAATCTTATCTGAAAGTCAAGGAAGTCAAACAAATAATTTAACTTATTGTAAATTGAATAAAGGAGTTTACCGAGCGTTTCCGCTGAAAGCAAGGAAGGAACCGTAATTTCCCAGCAACCCGAAGTAGAAAAATTATTTTCAACTTCTCTCAACTCTTTATTTTCTGTTTCTATTTCAATTTCTTTTAGGAGTTTAGAGTTCATTGGAGGAAGAAGTGGTATAATAAAAATTTTATAGAAAATTTTACATTAACATTTCGGATAATTATTTTCTGAACTTATTTTACTTAATTAACTAATTTATTTCCTTGAAACAAAAGGATTATTTTTAATATAAAATCTTCATAAGCGGTCTTTGTCTGCTCCGGCATAATCAATATTAACTCTTTTAGTGATAATAACTTGCCCTGGACTAATTTCTGGTTGGTCTTCTAAATAAATTAAATCGCTAGTAGTTAAATCGACGTTATTGAGGCTTATATCAATATTCAAGGCTCGACATAATTTTCCTGGACCATTAGTATAATAGTGATATTTTTTCTTTGGGTCATGTTGAGAACTAACTGGAATAGTGTGGTGATTTAGTGGTTCAGCGGCTCGAATTAATACCGCTTGCGGGTCTCCTTTAAAAGAAGAAGTGATATTAAAACAATAATACATGCCATAAATAAGATAAACATAAGCAAAACCTCCTCGGCTATACAAAGCCGCCGCTTTTCATTTTGACCTATTTTCTTGGTGAGCGTGGCAAGCTCGGTCAATTTTTCCATCATAGGCTTCGGTTTCCACAATTTTAACTTTAATGAGTTGGCCATTGATATTTCGGACTAGGATTTTGCCGAGTAATTTTTGGGCTAAGTCTACTGTGTTGATGGTGAAAAAGTTGGGGTCGGTGATACGCGGAAAAATACTGTTTGAATTCATTTCAATTTTAATTAATTTTTGAAAAATAACCCTCCACTCCTTCTTTCAAAACAAAAACATTCAAATAACCTTTCTCCCTTAACGTTTGAGCGGCTTGACCGGAACGATTACCATAATTGCAGTAAGTGATAATTAGTTGATTTTTATTTTTGATATATTTTTCGGGCTCGCTAATTAATTCTAAAAAAGGAATATTAAGACTATTAGGTATTTTTTTTAGTTCTTGGTGTTCTCAATTATCTCGGACGTCGATGATGAGGGCTTGATGTTTGATTTTTTCGAATCTGAGTTTTGTAATTGTTGCTTCCATAATTTTCTTATTCCTCTTTTATGCCTTTTTCACTTAAAAATTCTTTCAACAATGAAATTCCTTTCTTAAAAGTATTCTCATCTGTTACAGTTAACACAAAAACTGACGATTCTTCTCTAAGTTCATATTTTTTGCTAAACTCTGCTAAAAAAGCATTTTCTTTGGTGTTGGAAAAATAGACACTAAATCCTTTCGTCTTGGTAATTCTGATCCAAAAAAGGGAGAAACTTCTTTTATCTATGGTATAATCTATCCCGTTTCATCCGTTTCCTTTTCCATAGTAGAAACGAAATTTAAGAGAAAACTGAGTTGTAAGGAGCATGTGAAGCTTTTCAACTCATCTTTTTGTTTCTTCACGAGCCCTAATTATTTGTCAGAAATGAAAAAGTTCTTCTGCTTTTTGTGCTGCTTTTTTGTCATTCTCTTTCGAAAAAGTTTCTAATAATTCGACTTTGTCCTTACTTTCTAGCTTGACAGCTTCTTCACCTTCCTTGTTTTCATATCATTCGCTCTTAATTCATATGACGCTAGGTATCAAATTATAGCCTTTGAAAGGATTTTCAGGAGAAATTAAAATAAGTTTTAACTCCCCCCACTCAATTTCTTCATTTTCCCATTTTATTCCTTTATTTTTAGGGAAAAGTTTATTTAAATCATTCAATAGTCTCTTGCAGACTTTCCCGTCTTCCTCCGTAAATTCCCCTAAATATTCGATAACTTGTCCCGATGCTAAACGGGGTTTTAGTTCACTTTTGTATTCAAAAATGATAAAAGAGTTCCCTTCTGGATACCAACATAGAGCATCGAGTGATTTTCTTAAAAAAGGATACTCCGTTGGATATTTCTTATCTCTATCAAGAATGATTAATTCAAGTTTGGGGAAAATTTTTTCTAGATGCTTTTCGAAAAACTTCGAAATTCAGTCATGTTTACCATGCTTTTCAACTAACTTTAATTTCGAAGTTTCTTTCTCAGTTTTTCCTGTTTTGTAAAATAATTTAAATATTCTTTTCATACTTTTAAAACTAATTTTTGCTTTTCAACTGCGGAAAAGCAATCACTTCTTTAATACTATTTTGACCGGTAAACAACATAATTAATCTATCTATCCCAATTCCTAATCCTCCGGCTGGTGGCATTCCGTATTCCAAGGCTTCCAAAAATTCCTTATCGAAACTAGCAATTTCTTCATTACCTAATTCTTTTTGTTTGGTTTGTTCTTCAAATCTTTTTTTTTGTTCTATCGGGTCATTTAACTCGCTATACCCATTAGCAAATTCTAACCCGCCAACATATAATTCAAACCTGTCCGCAATATCTTTATTCTCTGCTTTACTTTTGGCTAGGGGCGAAACTTCTATCGGATAATCATAAATAAAAGTCGGTTGAATTAATTTTTTTTCCACAAATTCTTCAAAAAAGGCTAAAATAACCTGTCCGATACTTTTTTGAAATTTTTCTAATCTTAAATTATGTTTTCGGGCTAATCCTAAGACTTCTTCTAAATTACTTATTTGAGAAAAATCGACATTTGCATATTCCTTAATCGCTTCTATCATTGATATTTTTCTAAAATTTTCTTTCAATGAAATACTGTAAGAATTAAACTCAAACTCTTCTTTTTTCAAAACTTCTTTGGCTAAATAATGTAATAATTCCTCAGTCAAATCCATCATATATTCAGAGTTCTCATAAGCCTGATAAACCTCAATAGTGGTAAATTCAGGGTTATGACGAGCATCTATCCCCTCATTCCGGAATATTCGACCAATTTCGTAAATTTTTTCGAATCCACCAACTAGCAATTTTTTTAAAGAAATTTCGGTAGCAATTCGTAGGTAAAAATCTCTATGTAGTTTGTTGTGGTGGGTAATAAAAGGTTTGGCTTGGGCTCCGGAGGCTTCTGAAACTAAAATGGGAGTTTCAATTTCAATAAATTCCCTTTGGTCTAAAAACTTTCTAATGGCTTTAATTACTTCATGCCTTTTAACAAGTATTTGTCTATTTTCGGCGTTTACTAATAAATCTAAATATCTTTTGCGAAATCTTTCCTCAACGTCTTTAAATTTAAAGTGAATAGTGTCAGGAAGAGATTTTTGACATTTAGTTAAAATGGAAAAATTTTCTAACTCTATGCTTAACTCCTGCTTTTCTTTTTGTTTGTCTTGGATATCAGTTTTACAAACTATTCCGGTTAGTTCAATAATATCTCCTCTACCTACTTTGGAAAAATTTTCATTTTGAGTTATTTTTAATTGAATAATCCCATTTTGGTCGGCTAAATCGGCAAAAATTAATTTTCCGAAAACTCTTATTCGGTTTATTATTCGCCCGGCAATATTTACTTTTTGCTTTTTTTTAGATAGTTCTTCCTTGCTAAAATGAGAAAATAATTTAATAATTGTTTGAATATCGTTTTTTCTAGTAAATTCCCTTTGCTGAAAAGGATTTTGGTCCAAATCAGTTAGTTTTTTTTTTTGGTTTTTTAATATTGATTCACTACTCATTTAATACTTTTAATAATATAAAAAGTTTTATTACTCAAAAAAGTGAATAGAGAAAATTCCACAAGGGTTCGCCGACTTTTTCTTATATACAATGCCAATAATTCTTTATAATTTGGTCTTTCCTGTTAATAAGGAGGTTTGACTTTTAGATAATATAAATACTTCCTAAATCTTGTAATATTTTTATTTTAAACAGATAAACAGCGATAAAGTTAATAGCCCTTTTTGAAAGTCGCCAGTTTTTTAAACGGAACTAGTTTATTACCTTTCAGAATTATTTTCTACTTACTTTCGGGAAGCCTTCGAATGAATTCATAATTGAATTATAATTCATCAAAGCATTAATGTCACAAATAATGCTATTCCTCCAATTACCCACGGAGATTTTCAATTGAAGCCGGTTTTTTGTCTCTCTCTCTCTCTCTCTCTCTCTCTGTTCTTTTATTTTTAATGTCATTCAAAACTTCGTCTTCGAAACTATTAATTTGACTTTCTTGGTTGCTAGTGTTAATGGTTGTTTCTCAATTTTGATATGCTGAACTTAAATCCTTAGAACTTAATTTCGGTTCCGAATTAAGAGCCTGCTTGATAGCCGTAATAGCCTTATTTCTAATTTGAAGAATATTAGAAGGAATGTCTGGTTCATCAGGACCTCGGGAAGCAGTAGTAAGTTTAATTATCCCACTGAATTTTGATTCAAAAAAAATAAGCAAATTTTTAAAACTTACCCGAACTTCCGGTTTAGTTTTATCAATAATATTAGCAAAACCCTCTACATTTAAGAAAATTTTGTCTTTATCAAAACTCAACTCAAATTGTTTTTGATTATCATCGCATAAGGTCTGATAAAAAGCAGTTTCGGTATTATTATCCGCAAAAATAAAAGCAATTTTTTCAAAAGGAACTTTGCTATCGGCAGGCGGAACTGCTCTTTCAAAAGAACCGGCTAAATCATACACCAAAAAATTAGTACTAATTTCCAGTTCTATTCCAAGAGTTCCAGGTCTAAGTTTACTAGCGGGAATATGCGAAAATTTAGTTTTGGTAAACGGTATTTTAATTTCTGTCATATTAGTTCATTAATAATTCTTTATAGTTTAGTTTTTATCTGAGTCCTTAAAAAAGGTAAAAAAAATTCTAACCTTATAATATTTTTAATTATTATTTCTTTTCGCGGGTTCAAAATTCGGCCTTGTCAGATACCTCACCGGCTAATACTAATTCTAAATGTTGTTGGATTACTTTAATATCTGCCATGACCCTTTTGTATTCTTCCAGCAATTTTCTTCTTCCACTACCACCGCCAAATTCCCAATCAACAATCGACTCTAAAAGTTTAACTAATGACTTATCCCTTTCCTTTTCTAGTTTATTTTTTTCACGAAGTAAATTATAAAAATTTTTGCTCATATTACAATACTTAAATTAAATGTTAATTAGGCAGGTATAAGGGATGCCTAACCCTACGACATAGAGCCTTAACTATGGTTAACATAATATTATTTATCTTCTACTGCTACTATTTTTATCAACGTGTGTGCTTCCTGATGACCCCAAACCCTTTTGGTTCTCTTTTTTGATTTGTATTTCATCCCAAAAATTTTCTTATTTTTTACATTTTTAACTACTTTTCCAATCAATTTAATCGGTAAATAAGGCTGACCAAATTCCCCATCTCTTTCTAAAACTTTGTCAATAATTATCTCATCACCCTCTTCAACTTCTTTTTTTTTGCCCGACTCAACTACTTTTTTTTGTAAAGGAATTCGAATAGTTTGGTCTTTTTTCTCTGAAATTCATTCAAATTGTTTACCTTTTAAAAATACGACACTCATAATATATATTATTTTAACATTTACTACCATGGAAGATATCAAATAATTTTCAAAAATGAATCCTCGGACAAAAATTACTTCCCTTGGTAAATTCAACTAAAAAAATCTCTCACTCTGGCTAAACATTAAGGAACCTAAACTAAAAAGAAGAGAAAATTTCAAAATAATTAACCAGTTTTTGGAAAAAATTAAAGACGGATTCATAAAAAAAAGAAATATTTTAACCTTAAATAGAGATAAAATTGTTTATATGGTTCGTTGGCAAGTTAACGAAAAAAAATAAAATCTGGTTCGTGTGAACAAACCCGAAATATCAAATATTCTGCAAATCGAGCAAAGGAATTAAAGAGAGGAAAATTTTTACATGAAAAAAATTATCATAATAGGAAAAAAAGGAGTAGGAAAAACTGCCCTTTTTCAGCAATTAATTAAACATTATTCCTCTCCCGAAATTGAAAAAAAAAGTATTAAACTAAATCCCCTAATTAACCATGCTGAAAGTCTAATCAAAATCAAAGATAATTTTTATAAATTAATTGATACCCCTGCTTTTGCCTTTGCTCCCCAAACTGAAATAGAGAAAGGAATTAAATTCCAAACCGAAAACTTATTAAAAACCGGCGATTTGATTTGTTGAGTAATTAACCAAGTAGAGGAGGAGGAACTTCAATTAAAAAGATACTTAAAAAAATTTTCGGCTCCGCAAATTTTAGTATTTAACAAACTAGATTTGGCAAGCGAAAATGATTTTCACTCCTGCCGAGTTCTCCAACCGCAATATTTTTTAACTATCTCGGCTGAAAAAGGAATTAACCTTACTAAATTAATGACCCAAATAACCACTCTTTTGCCCTCTTCGGCTGGTAAAAATCCTAACCAAAAAGAAAAAGAATTAAAATTACTTATTTTTGGACCACCTAATTCAGGAAAATCAACCTTAATGAATTATTTGTTAAAAGAAAACCGCTCCCTGGCTACCTCGGTTGCCGGAACCACCCAAGAACCAGTAATTAGTCAGTGAAATTGAAAAAAAATTGAGTTTGAATTAGTTGATACAGCCGGCATCACCAAAGAGCAAAAATTAAAAGAAAGTATATGAAAAAATTGTGATTTAGCCTGGGCGGTAATTGATGCTACTTTGCCTCTCACCAAACAAATACTACAAATAATAAATTTAGGTGAAAGGCACAATAAACCGCTCATTATAATTATTAATAAGTGCGATTTGATAGCAGACCAAAAATTACTAATGGAAGAGATAAAAAATCGCTTAAAATCGCTTGGTTATGTGCCGATAATTTACCTTTCGGCTCTCCATGGAGAAAAAATTAAATCACTCCTCAAAGTTTTAGCAAAAATATTGGAACAGTCCCAAAAAAAACTTTCCAAAAAAGGATTAGCGGAAGTAGTAGAAAAAATGCTGCTTTACCATCCCCCTAAATATTTTAAGGGTAACAAATTAAAAGTCTATTTTGCCAAGCAAGAACCAGGATTAGTTCAGGCTTTTATTTTTTTTGTTAATAACCCTCGTTGGGCTCATTTTTCTTATCAGCGTTATATAGTTAACTGTTTACGGAAAAATCTTGGTTTAGAATACTTACCTATAAAAGTAATTTTCAAAAAAAGCAGTTAGGAATTAGGGAAGTTTAATGTTTGATATAAATAACTATTTTGTCTTTCGCCAATTCAGTAATGGTTTTCTGAAAATCTTTCTGATTGTCCTTATCCAAAGCATTATCGGCCTCATCAAAAAGAAAAATCTGACAGTCTTTTTTGTTGGTTAACACTTGTTTAATATTACCTAGTTGTTTTTGACCCGTAGAGCCTTTTTCAATTAAAGTGTCGTGGGAACAATAAACCACATTATTTTCCCGTCAGGCTTGTAAATTAATGTCTCGGTGAAGTTCATAACTAGACCCGTTTTGGTATTCAATAATTACTTTCCCCTCTTGCGGATTTAGCATTCCCAGCAAAAGATACAAAACAGTGCTTTTTCCAGTTCCATTTTTACCCATTAAGCGGTTTAACTTTTCGGTGGTGAAAATGCGATTGTAGCGTTTTAAAACTCATTCTGTTTGTCCTTGATAGCGAAAAGAAACATTAACAAAAGTAATTGATTTTAACTTCAAGGTTTTTGCTAATTTTAGACCTGCCAAATTGTCATTTTTTTCGGGTAGAGCCAAAAAAGCATTAATGCGCTTTCGAGAGGAAGCATAATCGCCATAATCCCAAACGCAAGTAAAAATTCCCGCGAAATTGGTAAAAATTACTCAAATAATTCATAAACTACTCCCCACGAATTTACTTGACAAAACTATTAATAAAAAAGGAAACCACCTCACTAACCAATTAACCGGGATGGTTCGGCTGAGAGCCTTGGTATAACTGAAAGAAACTAGTGAACTTTCATTCTGTTTAGTTATCTGGCGTTGTTGGGACTGATACTGTTGGTCTAGTCCCATTCCGGTAATTAAATTCGCTTGGTTAATTTCTTTATTAATTATCTTTCATTCCTTAGTTAAGGCTTTTTTGTGGCTTTCCTCACCTCTAATTACTATTTTGGTAAAGTAATAACTTAAAAAATTGATTAGCAATAACCAAGCAATCGAAAAAAATAAAGCTGCATTACCCATTTCCGAAAAACTTTGATAGTTAAATAGCAGAGCCAAAATAATTGATAAAATACTGTGGTAAATATGGTTAGGGATATGTTCTCAATACCAACCTATATTTGCTGAATCAGATTCTACTAAAACTCGCAATTCATCTTTTTTTAACCGCTTTTTTTCAAAAGATAAGCATCGAAATTTGGTTAATAAGAGATTTTTAGTATAATGACCGCCCCGCACCATTAATTCTTCCTCTTTTAAATAACTCAAATAATAAAAAAAAGCAAAAGAAAAAACTAAAATAGTTCCCAGTAAAAAAAAACCAAATTTGCCTAAATTTCCGAAAAATAATTGAAGCGATTTTGGCAAAAGTTCAGCGAAATTAAAATCTTTTCCCACCATTTTATTCTCAAAAATACTAGCAGCAATACCAGCCAAAATAGACTCGATTATTATATAAGGAGTAGTTATTATAAAATGTTTAATTACCTTTGTTTGGAATCTTGCATATAAAGTTCAGAAATTAATTTTTTTCGTCATTAAGTTTTATTAATATTATTTTTATTTAGAAATTGACTTGCCTTTCGTGCTTTTTTTTGAAAATTATCTATATTTTTTTGGCTAGTTTTTGGTTTTGATATCCCTCAGAAATAACTATTTTTTATCACTGATGAAAGCACAAGCATTATATGAATTTAGAAATTTGAACCCGCCCTGAACTTTCCGTAAAAAATAAGTTAGCGAATTGTTTTCATCACATTTAACCTCCAATTCTTCTAAGCCATGTCAACTCACTAACCCCCTTTTATCCATGATAATAAATTGAAAATTGTTTTTTAAAGGAATAGTAATTACTTCCGCAAATTGATTTCAAACTTCATTCAAGGGCAAAGGCAATTTTCTTATTTGTTTATAGTCTCGGCTTTCCTCTACATAGAATTCTTTATGTTGGGCGATTTCTATTTGTCGATAAAGGGAAATATCACAAATTAATAATAAATCTTTGGTTTGGGAAAAAGTTTTTCGACCACTTTTGTTTCATTGGGAAGACTCATAACGCATTTTAAGGTTAGTATCAATTATCCATTGGATAACTGTTTCAATTTTTTGGAATTCGCTAGCCTTTTTGTATATTTTAGCATTAGCGTTATAATTGTCAAGTTGGCAAATGGCAGTGCTGATTTGTCGGTCAAAAATGAAATCAACAAAAGCAAGAGATTTTTTTTGAATCTTATATTGGGCTTCCTCGATTAAATTTGAAAGTTTTTTAGAGTTTTTGAGAGCGATTTGGGTAATATCGCCGGTAATTGCATGAAAGAAAAATTTGCGAAAAGTTAAGGGAATTATTTCGCCCGGTTGCTTCGGAATAGGAATAAATTCGTCCGCTTCAAGATTTTTTTCTCATTCAATTTGCTTATCGGTGTATTCGGCAAATGGTTTATTTTTGGTTTTTTCAATATTATTGAGGTAATTCAACCAATCAATTTTGGTGGAATGTTTCATAATTTTGTAATCATTATTTATTGCTCGTTTACTTTCTTCAACAACAGGGGAAGAACTATAAAAAAATTCATTAGAGAGATTTCTTTTTGCTCTTTCTTTAAGAGAAAAAGGAACACGGACTTCTTTTTGTTCGCTTAAATTAAACTCCGAAACAGCCTCATTAACTAAATCGTTTTTATTCGAATTTTTTACTAAATCTTTTAGGTTTATATCTTTTAGACTTGACATGGTTACCACTTTTATTATTCATTATCTTTCTTTTTGGCTAATTCCCTTTCTAGATAATATAATTTAGCCTGGCAAACTTTTTGATTAATGCGACCTAATTTTTTAATACTTACTATAAGCGGAGAATGATAAAGGAAAATACTTCTAACTGCTACTTTGCCACTTTCTCTTAAAACCGAAAAGGTGTAACTAATTTGCTTTTTGTTCTTTTGGGTAATTACTATCCCTTTAAAATTAACTAGACGATGCTTAGTTTTCTCATTTTGACTAAATCTATTAAAGTTTTTAGTAATAACTTCGACTTTGTCGCCTACCTGTAATTCTGGAAGGTCAGTTCGAAAATACTGTTTATTTATCTCTTGAAGCGTATCCATATAATTCTATTTTTATTATTTTTGTCATAATGTTATCACTAATAACTTGTAGAAGAAACATTATATAAACTATTAAAATGGTCGGAAAGACAGGAATTGAACCTGCAATCCCCTGGTCCCAAACCAGGTGCCTTGCCGTTAGGCCACTTTCCGAAAATCTAACTTACCATTGCGGGTGGTTAATTTATTTTTTAACTATTTTTTCCTCCAAATGATTTTTCAGACTGGCTGCCGAATCCTCGGGCGAGGAATTATCTCGCGGGAAAACAATTAATTGAATACCTTTTTCCTCGCATAGTTTTTTAGTGGCTTCTAAGAGAAATTTTTGGGTTTCAAAATTTTTTAAAAATTCCTCGTCATTATCAGTGGAACGATTTCGACTTTTCAAAGCATTAAGCCAACTCCCTTTATCCACTTCAAAAAAAACCGCAATATCAGCATCCGGCAATACATCCTTATCAATTTCGGCAATTTGTTTCATCACCAAAAAATAGCGGTCGGAAGGAGAAATTAACCAACGCATACAATATTTATCAATGTAATAATATAATAACTTATCATAATAAGTATCAATAAAAACCGTTTCTCCTTTCTCGCTTAATTTTTGGGCTTCTAGCAGCATAGGAACTCGTATGGAACGAAATCACATTAGCATCGAAAAACTGCCATAAGTTTTTCAATCTTTCGCCGCGTCGGCTCATTTTTCTTCTTCGGGTTCAGCAAAATATTTAACCTTTAACAAACTTGCTAATTCCTTAACAATACTTGATTTCCCAGAACCAGGAATACCAACAAAAACTACTAACATTAATTATATTTTATTTCAATACCACTACATCATAACCGATTTTTAAATTACTTTTATTATCTTTATCTTTTTTAATATTCCGAATCGCAATTTTGCCAATTTTGGAAGTATTTTTAACATGAGTGCCACCGCAATTATGAGGCCAAAAAAAATCACCATTTTAATAATTCTAATTACCCCCTTATATTCGGCTTTTATCGGTAGACTTTTTTTCACTAGTTCATTAACTAAATTAACAATCTTTTCCTTACTACTCTGAATATCAGCAGGAATTTCACCACCGAAAGCCACAAAGGCACCCGTTGGGAAAATGGTTGCCTCGCATACTTTTTAAAGTAGGGAAAATTTGCTTAACGGCGTCTTCTAGCAAATGACCGACAGAGTGTAAGCGGGAATAGAAAAGCAGTTTTTCCATATCAATTACTTGGATAACTTTTTGCCCTTTTCGGAAAACCATATTTGATATTTTATTCGCTTGGGCTTATTTCACGCTTCACCTAAATCACTTTGGGATAAATTCTCTAACTTTTTTGAAAATTTGCTTGTTTTTCTTTGTTTAAGGCATTATCTACTTTGCCAAAAAGCCAAATTTGAACCAGTTTTTCATTAATTAAAAGTTCATTAGAGATTAATTCATTGACTTTGCCCGGTAAAAACTCCTTTGAAAAAATTTATCATGAGAAAATAAAATACTTTAAATATGAAATGTTTTCGTTGCCGAAGAAAGATTACAAAAAAAGAAGCATTTTATTGGAATTATGCTCCTATTTGAGGTCATAGTTGAAGTACAAAAAAGTGATGGTTCTACCGAGGGTATTTTTGTCGGTGCTGTAATAAAAGTTTAAGGAACATTAGTACTTTCTTAATGCTCTATTTTGTTACTTTCTTTTCTTTGATTGCCTTACCTTTAATTTTTGCTCTTTTATTTAAATTCTTGTATGGTTTTAATTGTTCGAGGTAGTCTTCCGTTTGTTTTTGGAAAGTGTTTTCTCTTATCTTACTTTGCCTTATGTTCGTATACTCTTGAAAGGAATTATAGGTATATTTTAAGACTTATCACTGCCTAAGAACTGAATTAAAAAAAATGCTGAAAATACGTCCAGAACTCCTAGCACCAAAAAGGAACAAAAAGTCTAATAATTCAAAGGATTTATTTCAATTACTAGGGGGAGTTAGACACTCCCCTTATTTATCTTTTAAAACCTTTTTCAACTCTTCGATCTGCTTTAATAATTTTTCCTTGTCCTCTTTCGGTATATCCTTTCGCAAGACAACTTCCTCCAACTTCTTTATTTTTTCTTCTAATTTAGTCATCTAGTTTCTATATAACGGAACTTCTTGTTGTGCCTCGTACCGCTCCTGAATTTTCTCTATCCATACTTCCAACTGAGCAGTTTTCTTACACTTTTTACAAAGTTTTCGAATCTTACTATTATTTATTCCTCTTTCAAGCAGTCCTTCTCGGGTTGCTTCAATATTTTCTTTGGCGATGCCAATATCATTGCCTCTATTTTCCTCTTGGGAGGAAATTAATTCTCGATATCTTTTGCGTAAGTTCTGAGTTTTCTGTAATTCTATTCCTATTTCAGTAGCAAAAGTTTCCAATTTTTCTCTTTTAGACTTTAACTTTTCGTTCAAAAAGTCCTTTTGACTATCTCCTAAATTCCTTTTCAAGGCTTTTATTTCATCATCTTTTCGCTTTAATTCACTAACTTTTTCGCTACTTTCCAATTTCAATTCGGCTAGACGATTAAGTAAATTATCCGTTTTTTGCTGTTTTTCATCTAGTTTATTTTCTATTCGTACTACTTCTTTTTCTTTATTTTCTAACATTTTCCGAACTTCTACTAATTGCGAAAAGTAGTTTTCGGCTCGGGTTCTTAAACTAGCCACTTCCATTTGGACTCGGACTTGTTGTGAACTTGCACTATTATGTTTAGAAACTAACTGGTTATAATCATTTACTAATTCATTACGACAATCGCAACTTTTTAAAATATCAAATATAACCGATAAATGATTGTATAAATCATCGTGTCTAATTTTGTTAATAGTTTTTACTGTGTAAGTAGTTATTAATTTGTTTAAAAGGGCATCGACTTCATCTTCTCTTACGTACTTACCTAATTTTTCACAAAGAGAAGAATTAGGATTGTTAATTTTACCAATTAATTCATTTACTTTTTCTAGCACTTGAATAATATGAATGCATGCCATAATTTTTTATTTAACTTTTTTCTTTCCTTTATATACTAAAACTAGCCCGCTTATCACTACCACCAACATAACAACGATACTCCCTATTATTAAAATCGTGGAAAGAGATTGAGGAGATTGAGGAGATTGAGGAGATTGAGACTGCAAAAACCTTATTTTCCTTTCCGTTTCTTCCAGTCTAGATTGATTTAATTGAGAAGGATTTTTGGTTTGTTCTTCTCTTTGAAAACTAGCTAACACTTGTAATCGCCTAATTTGTTTTTTCAACTCCTCTCATCTTTCGTTGGTAGGATTATGAGTATACTTATTTCCATCAACGTTAACTTCCTGCTGACCCGAACCTATTTTTTGATTTCTTTTTTTAGTTTCCTCTTTCGTATCAATGTCATCTTGTATTCTCATTTCAACACCAAGAATTTCTTCCACTGTTTTTCCAGAATTATTAACTGCCTTTTTATAATCACGATTCTCTATCTCCAATTCTTCTGCTTTAACATTTCTCTTTTTCAATAAATTTTCTATCCTTTCAATAGCATCGTTCTTAATAGAAACATCTTCCGCAACCGGTTCTTCTTTTTTTCTCTTTCCTACTTCTTGAATAGCACTAATCATTTTCTCACGAAAACTATCTATTTCCTCAAAAGGTAAATTTCTAATTTTTTCTTTTCAATCACTAAAAGGATTTCATAAAATAGAATCTAAATCATTTTCTGATATTTGTATATATTCCACAAATTCCTCAATTACTAGCAAAATACTTAAACTTTGCATTTGTAAAGTTAGCATCTGTTTTTTTAGTTCCTGCTTTTTTGTCTCAGCTTCCGCAAATTCTCGCCTTATTTCATCAGTAGAAGAAGAATATCCACTACTAGAACCCATACTCCCAAAGTCTTCACCATAAATATCATAAAGATTTCGTGTTTCTAGGTCAGAAAGAATTTGATAAGCCTTACTAATCTCCTTAAATTTTTCTTCCGTTTCTTTACTACCTCGATTTTTGTCAGGATGTCATTTTAAACTTAATTTCCGGTAAGCTTTTTTTATTTGCTCTTCAGTTGCATTTTTGTCTATTTCTAGTATTTCATAATAGTTTCTTGTCATAATTTTATATTTTTAGAATCGAGGCGGAACTTCTTGTTGTGTTTGATATTGTTGTTGCTGATATCGACGGAAAAACTCTTGACTTAGTTGTTGGTTATTACCTTCATTTAAAACTCAATAACTATCTACTTGTTTGATATCTCGTAATCAAGCGTAATAGGTAGGTTCCTTAATTGCTCGGTCTTGCTTATTAGCAGGGTTAACATTTATTCAATCGGCACATTCTTCATAGGTAAAGCCGTGTTTTTGTCATTCCTGAACCAATTCTGAGGTGAAATTAGGGTTGATATTTTTTCAGTTTCTTTCCCTACCACTAGAATAATTAATGTTAGTTGGAGATTTTTGCTGTGCCATCGGACTCGACTCAATTCCTAATTCAATACGAATTTCTGCCACTTTTTCACATTTCTTATAAAGTTTCTGAACTTTTTTTATACCAATTCCTTTATTTAATATTTCTTGCTTAATTTTAGTAATATTACGTTCATTAGTAGAAATACCAACCTGATTATGATTTTTACGAGCGGTGATTAAACTCTCGCAATATTCTCGTAATTTATTAATTTGTTCTAAATCAACTTTCAATTCATCAGCAAAATCTTCCATTTTTTCTTCTTTTGCATCTAATCTTTCTTTCAAAAGTTCCTCTTGCGATTGCTCTGCTCGACTTTTTAAGAATTTGATTTCTTTTTCTTTGTTTTTTAATTCATTATCTTTATCTTTGGTTTCAGTTTTATATTTAATTTGTAAGTCAGTTAATGATTCTTGCACTGTTTCTAATCGTTGTTGTTTTCGGTCTAAATTATTTTCTAAATTTAATGTTCGTCCTTCAAAAAATTGAATCCGACCTTTGGTTCAGTCCAAATTTTCTCTAACGACTCGTGCTTCAGTTTGATATGTTGCATTACTAACCAATAAGTCTTGAAAGGCTTGTCTTAATCTTTCTAACGCTTGCTTGTTTTGATTTAACTCATTACTTTTATCTGTTAATTGAACTTCTAACTGTCTAACTTGTCCCTCGCTCAATCCTAATAAACGCTGTAAGTCAGAATTTTCTCTTTTAACAATGGAATTTTCTCTTCTTTCACTTTCTATCAGAGAATTCTGATTATTTATTATTTCTTTATATTCACTTTTTATCCCTTCTATCTGAGCATTAAGATTTTTCCTTTCTTCTCGGTGAGCATCAATTAAATCATTTCTTCTTTTACTTTCACCAACCCCTTTGCTAATTTCGTTAGCATAACAATTACAAGAATTTAACAAATTATCTACTTCATCTATTTTTTCTTCTACTTTCTTTTGTTTAATAATATGATATTTTCTTTCGGTTCAACTTGACCAGTATCTAACAGAAAAAATTCCTTCCTTATTAGTTTTGATACTTGTTGGATCAGCTAATGGACCTATTTCTTCATAAACCAAAGAACTAGAATCTCTCAATTTACCAACCAAATCATTTAATTTTATCCTTGATTGACTAATATGTGTGCATGTCATAATCTTTTTTAATTTTTATTTATTGATTTTTATTTTATAAAATTGTATTATTTCGTTAGATTTTTAATCAGTTTTAACTAACTGAACCAATTGCTTTTGTTTAATATCCTAATGGTGGAATTGGTTAAGAAATCCAAAGGATTGCGAAATTTTATTTTCGCAAATCCAAAAGACTA
This sequence comes from Funneliformis geosporum, assembly GCA_946474995.1. Taxonomy (NCBI): domain Eukaryota; kingdom Fungi; phylum Glomeromycota; class Glomeromycetes; order Glomerales; family Glomeraceae; genus Funneliformis; species Funneliformis geosporum. Next base: position 236 of record CAMKVN010000413.1, on the reverse strand, counting down.
CTAGTAAAACCAATAATCTAATTAAAATATTACTTTGCCCTGTTTTGCTTCCGGTAAAGTTAAAAGTGTGAAGTTTAAATTTTTAATGCCCTTCGGCTAATTCTTGCTATTCTTTTTTGTGCCTAGTGGCACAAGAATAGTTGATATTTGAAATATAGGTGGTTTACCATTATCTTTAATTCTTGGGGGAGAATTAAATAATTAGTTGCACAATAAGTAGTTAATAATAACTTAGA
>CAMKVN010000412.1:0-29870 GCA_946474995.1 Funneliformis geosporum | reverse complement strand
ATTTCTATCTATTGATTGCTAATCAAAAAATAGTGACCAATCGGGAAGGTACCCGATTTATCAGCGTTCGACCTGTGATAAATGATGATATTTGGCAGTATAGTTTGCCAATCTGAAGGATCACCTGATCCATTATATTTATAAGATATATATGTAGCATATACAACTAATGCTGATTTTATTTGATCTCTTCTATAAAGCTTTTCTTTGAGAATATTTGTAATTGCATCATGTGTTGATACCATAAGGTAGGCATATATGATGCATCTGCATATTCTTTTGCTCTTTATTGAATACATATGCTGGATTTTTACATAAAGAAATAATCCCTTCCCATACAGTCATACAATTAAAAGAGTTATGTTGATTTGTAGGATTGCACTCTTTTCCAAAAATACTATATCATTATTAGGTGGTTCCTCTTCTTTGTAAATTCCTTCTGCTTTCTTATAAATTGATCAGAAATGTTTTTTCTTAGCATATTTCTTTTGTATTTCATATTCTTGTCTATTAGCTTAAGTTAAAAGACTGGGTCTAGCTTCAGGATCTTCCTTTTCCTTTTGACTAGAAGTTTTAGAAGCCCAGGTTTTCATAGGTTTGTATTTTGAAGTTTGGTATTATTACTTGTGATTCAGAAGATTTTGGTTAAATAGAATTAGGTAAAGATATCTAAATATACTTTGGTTTAGTAATATATTCAGATGAATTTTGACAATATTGATATTTTCTTTCTCAATAACGTTGTGGTTGCCATAACTTTTGTTTTACAAATGTATAGCATTTTTAAGTTCGATAAGCTTCAATATAGCTTGTACCTTCTTGATCATTTCTGCAATTCGTCATTAAGAGGATTTGTTTTACAAATTAATTTTTAATTGTTAAGAATCCTTTTCTTCACGTGAATGTTATTTTCCTTTAATAATTTCTTTTCAATATTATTATCGTTTATTCTTCAGTCTAATTATTCTTTATATTTCTTTAATTATTATACTTCTTTTCTTTTATCCTTATTATTTTTAATGTTAGTTTAAGCTTTTCAAATCTTGCATAGTTTCAGTAGCATCAGCATCAATGAACCATCAGCAAATGTATACAATACTTTCACTATGAATATTCAGAATACTATTCGAGTACTAGGCATCAACTATTCTATTCTATAATTATTTTCTTAAGTTGTTTATTCTCTCTTTGTATTCTTTTTATTACTAATTCTAACTAATATATATCTTTATCTCTTCCTAATATTTCTTTTGAATGGTTCTTCTGAATGCTTCTTCTAAATATTATTTTCAAATGTGTTTTCTGAATATTTCTTCCAAATATTACTTCTGAATATTTCTTCTGATTATTATTTCTTTTTATTTTCCTTAATATTTCATTTAATACCTCTATTTATTTTCCTTCATTACTTTTTATATGCATTTAAATATTCTTTAACTTTTTTCAACTTTCTGTCATATTTTTATTATTTCTTCTGAGTTTTATTCCTGCATTATTTTATTAACATTTTTCTAAAATTTAATGTTTATATATAAGCGAGATAACTTTATTTATTTTCATAATTTAATTATTCAACAATTAATTATTTCAAACAAAAGTATTCATTTTTATTTATGTTAAAAGTTTATTTATTAAAATTTTTTTTTTTTATTCTTAGGAAAATTGAACATTTGGTACTTGAAGATATTCAAGGTGTTTATATACTAAATTTACATAGTAAAAGTGATAAATCATAACTATCTATAATGAATAAACTAATTATTTCCCATGTGATATTTAATATTTATAACTAATTATAACTACCAGTGATATATATTTATTTTTAAATATATATTAATTTTGTGGTTGTTTATTTTTAGGATTGTTTAATTTTAAAATAATATGATTAGGATTAGAAAATACAATGTTAGTATAATGATTAATATAGTTAATACAGTTAGTATATCATAATAATTAATATAAAATACAGTATAAGCATAATATTAATTTATCTAATACATATAAAATTCTCAACTCTGAATATGATATATTGTTTATTATAAATAATTTTATTTTTTTTGATTTATTTATTATTTATTTTGGTTATCATTATATTTAAAGAAACCATTTATATAAATGAAAAACAAAAAGATATAGAAATTTTAATATAATTTTATAATTTATGATATAAAAAACACATTATAATTAACAATTATATAAACATTTTGCAGTAAAAAAAAGAAATTCTAAAAATACTAATGTTAAATCTAAACTAAAAATGGTGTAGCAATTAATTTCAAATTTATAACATGTTACAACTTAAGCTAAAATTAGTTGCAACATATGTTGCAACATTATAAATTGTAACATATATAAATCAAAACTAATTGTAACATATGTTGTAATACTAAAAATCATATTTACAGTTACTTATAAAGTAATTTTAATTTTTTTTTCCTTTTTACTATAAAATGTGTCTATATATGATATTTCTATTATATCATATTATATTAACTATATGTATATATTAATAAATTTTATATATAAATATTATATAAGATTTTACTAAAATTTTAAATATTCAATAATTTAATCTTTCTTTTATTATATTATTAAAGACAATTTTTATTTTACTAATTATTTTATTTATTTAAGTGATTTTAAACTTATATACAATATGAGAAAAAAAAATATTAATTGATTTAATAATTAATATTAGTCTTAATATTTTTTCTAATTAATATTTTTTAACTTTCAAAAGTTAATAATAGTTCAAAAAAGTAACAATGAAAACAGTTGTTTATAAATAAAAGTGATTTATTTTTATACGAATGGCTTTCAGTTAATAATACATTTTTGGGATCAAAAAAAAAGTCGAGAAATTTTATGCGTTTTTCAAAACATAAACAACGAAGTTTTAAAATTTTAATTAATTGCAAATATCCATGAAAATATGATAATATGTAAATGGTTCATATACAGTACGTTTCATACGATTCTTCAAAAGGTTTATTTAATGAAAGATCCTACTTTGTTGAAGATTAATGTTACATGATCGTCGTTGAAACGGTAGTAATCTTAGTAAAATTCTAATATATTTCAACGTTTTATTAATTTATCATGTCCTTTTAACTTTCCATCCATTTGTATGATCCCATTATCAAATATTGCTTTGGAAGTCGACCTGGTGATGGAGATAATATAGTCATCTTTTGCTTCCCAGTATCAACATTAGAACTAGATAAATATTATAAATTGGATCAATACAAAATGAATATAGAGATAAACAAATATAAAAAGATATACTTTTAATTACACGTAAATAAACCCGATAATTGATGATTCAAGTAAAGAATGTTCTTCTGAATTATTAGCAGAGCTAATTGCCAGAATAGAATGTAATAACGTGTCATCATCTGGTTCAACTTTCACTAATTGAGTTTCACTAACTTTTCTGTCAATTCCAATCGGAAGTGCAGATGAAGGAGCCAAGGATCCTGGTTAAAATATATTAAAATAAAAGTTTAAATATTAAAATACAAGTGAAAGTTAAAAAAAAAAATTCTTTTTTTTAAAAAAAATACTTGCCAACTCCAACGCGATATATGGAAACATCATTTAAATTAATTAAAGTTGAACAGGGAGATAATTCAAATTTTGGCAAACCATAAAAATATTCTCGAATTTTGCGCATCTGCATTTGCCTTCGAAACGCGTTATCTCTGTCAACTACCTGAAAATTCAAAAAAAAAAAGAGATTAATTTCCCGGCTATATATATTAAGAAAAATACCAGAATGATATCACGAGTTGAGATTTAATAACCCGAGAAATCCCTTAACAAAAACATTAAAATCTATTTCAAAATCTTTTTTTCTTTTTTATTACTAACCCCTCCGGATTTTGATAATTTAACTACATTAACACCAGAGCGCTCCTTATATAATCTAGCCATATCACTATACAACCGTTCATGACCAAGTACAATTATGATGTTTACTTTACAAATGTAAGTGTTAGAAATAACCCTCAGAATAATGACATAATACAAATCATAGTTGTCAAAAAATTACCGTCAAATACATCCACACAATGTTGAATGATCTCATAACCGGTGCTGTCAATGAGTCCACTAGTGTCAATAACGATTCCTGAAGCTTTAGCTACAGAAAACAGAGAGTTAAAATAAATTAAACATACATATTCCAAATGAAAAATATCATTTACCAATTTCATCCTCAACCAAGCGTCGGTAAACGTTGGAGGCCAATTTTTTTGTCAATACTTTATATAATTTTACATTATCGCTAGGGTCCGAATATCCATAATAAAAAACCATCGGCATATATGAAGAGCTAAATGATGGTGCGGTTGTTGCCGATGAACCAAAACCTTCTTCTACATCAATGATGTGATTGACTGGTGTCGCAGTCAAAGTCCCCGGCATTGTAATTGAACCCTAGAAAAAAAACGAGTATATTTAAACCATTGATACTCTATGGAGATTACTTATGATTGACTTACCTCGTTGCTATCAAGATTAACAAATATCGGCTGTCTACCGTGACGCAGCGCATAACTAAGCAATAATTTGCATAATGATGTTTTCCCTACATCTTCAGGACCTACAATCATAACCTTGAATGTCATTAAATTAACAAAGGTTCGATATATAACAAAGGATAAAGGTCGAAATATGGGTTGTTGCTATTAAAATCAAATTACGAGACATAGTAAATCATATGATCCGAACATGATTTTAATAGCAAACCTCCCATATTATCATTGCTCACCCGTGGTCCCTTTTCACTCTTAGACTTGGCCTCTTCTCTACATTGTTCGAGTGCGATATGCATATTAAGATAACTTGTCATTGGAGTTTCATTAGCAACATATTCTACACTACATATTCCTTCAATGTATTAAATAATTAAGTCAAGGGTAATAATTATTTATTCCATATAATTTATACAAGTAAATAATATAGGATATCTCTATTATACAACCATGCCAAGTAAATATTGCAACTTTACGACCTGAAAATTCATATTCGTGTCCAATTCCAATTTCTGTACCAAATATTTCTGCCGTACCAGAAATTAGCTAATTTTTCATTAAATGAAGTTGTATGAAAATATTTTCCTAACCAGTTATATAAAAAAAAAGTTTGGCTCACTTTTAATTTCACCGTAGTGCCAAAATCTATTTCAAACCGAAACTCGTGCTCGGGTTCGAGTTTCCATTCTTTTGAAACTTCTTTCTATAAACATAATAGTCAGTAATTTTCGGTAGTTTTCAGCTTAATATTTGAAATATTTGTTGATTTTAACCAGAGAAATTACTTGTTGGCTAGATTTTGCTTGTCCTTTGGTTGAGGAATGCATTTTGTCTGTTAATTAAAAACAAATTCGTGTAACAATACAAATACAATTGGACTAATTCAAAGATCCGATTAGAGCCCAATACAAAAATAAAAAAAATCTACCATCTAAAATTGGAAAAATTACGTTCAACATCAATGCTACTTTCCCCCTTCTCTAATAAACCTTATAATTAAATTGTAACTAGCTAAAATATGTTTATTTTGAAATGATTGAGATTAAAACATTATAATTTTGATGACTGTAAGATGATAATAATTGTATCATTCTACACTAAATGGTAGGTTATTTGTTTTATTTTATAAAAAGGCTCTTATTTGTATAATTCTTAAAGTGCAAAAACCTGATTTCTTATTTTAAAAAATTCAAGATTTAGCATCAATCTAAAAAATTGAAAACTTTAATTTTAATATTTAATAAACATAAATAATTAAAAATATTTAATATTTATCTTTATGTATTAAATAAAATATAAAAAATTTGACTTTGATTCTGAGAAATCTCTTTTACTTCTTTAATAGTATTAGAATTTTTTTTTACAGATTTTTCAATAAAAATATAATAAAATGTTGATAATATTTCTCTATTCAAGTTATAAATGTAATTCAAGAATTCTTTCTAGTCTTTATAGGTAAAAAAGGTAAATTAACAGATAAATCTTAAATATTTTTTTATTAAATAAAATTTAATTTGTATTTAAATAAATAAATTTTAAAATTAAATATTCTCTTTATCTTCTTTTTCATACTGCTAAGTATACAAATAAAATTTTAATATGTTTTATTATAATATCTAATAGTTTAAAATATTTAAAATTCATTTAAGTTTTACTAATAAAATTACAAATATGAGCAAAACATGTGTTATAAATAAGTTTGATATTAAAGAAAATAAATATTTTCTTTATATATGATATATTATCATTAATAAAAAATATTAAATTGATAAAGAAATATTATCTCTTAGATTGTCTAGCAGGCAAATTTGCCTGTAAAATTAAAAAAAATTGTTAATTTCATTATAAAATATTAAATATTAATTTTAGTAATATTATTACTATATGAAAAATATAATTTAATATATATTTTATCAACTTATTAACAAAGATTTTAAGTTTTTTAAAAGGTTTTTAAAATAAATTAATTATAAAATTAAGTTTCAAAAAATTTATAATAATTTATATGTTTACATACTAATTGAATCATTTTATCATTTATTAAAGTCATAAAATTTCTTAATACAATTTCATTACAGATTGTTAACAAATCTTGTTAATGAGACTTGTTAGTGAATTGTTACCAATCGGTAAATTCTAATTGAATAATAATCATCAATTGGATATTAAACCGATTGATAACTAAATATTAATTGACCCTGATTTGTTACTATAATAATAAAAGTTGTTCTTTATAAGTAATTTTATAATATTCTATTATGATTAATATAGTTAAAAGTAAATTCTAAAAAGTTTATTATAGATTAATCATGAAATTTTTTAAAATAAATTTTTTTTAAAAATTACAAATTTTTAGCTTCTAAGTAACATTACATTTTTTATTATATAATTAAAAGATAAAACTTATTATAATATATTATATATTTATATAATTAATTTAAAAAAAAAATTTTTTAAAATATTAATTATTTATAAAAGTAAATCAGAAGAGAATTTATAGTAAATATGCAGACAAATTTGCCTGTGAAACTCTACAATCTAAGGGATAGGAATGAATAGTATTAACAAAGCTTATATAATTGTTATATTATTTATAACTTATAAAAAATAGTATTTACTAATTAAATATTATTATGATAACTAAATAATATATTAAGCATATTTTTTTCACAATTATTAGTTATTTTATTCATAGTTATAAAATTTTTTGATCAGCTAATTCATTTATTAATATATTGTTTACTAATTTAAAATAGTTGGTAGATATCTTTTATGTAATAATTTGCATTAATAATAATAATTACCTTTTAATTTTTAATTATTGATATTTATAATAAATATTTAAGATAAAAAAAAATAAACAAATATATATAAAAATCTTAATATTATTATAATATTTTTTTAAAAAAAGAGTTGAGTTTATAAACTTTTTAAGTAGAATATCAGTTTTAATAAATATTTCAATAAGATGTAAATTTATTTCTTATTTTTCTGATCTAATTTAATAAATACTTAGTATACTTATTTATAAGCTTTAATATAATATTTTATATCTTATTTCTTTTTAATAAATTAATGGGTTTATATAAGCTTCTAAAATAGATTTTTGATTATATTTACTATATAATTATAAAATTTATAATATAATTTTTAATTTTCTAAATAAAATAAATTTGATAATTAGAAACTTTTAATAATCTTTCTAATATTAAGACTATTTTATTAAAAAAAGATAGTAATAATCAAATTTATATTAATTTTTCTTAAATGATAAATTCAATTTAAGGTCATATGAAAAATATAAAATTATTAAAATTATCTCAATAGTGTAAAAAATATAATACATACATTATCTTTTAAACTGTAGAGTAGGCAAATTTGCTTGTAAAATTAATAAAAAGTGGTAATTTCTTTATAAAATGTTAAATATTAATATCATTATTATATAAAAAATATATATTTTATTAACTTTATTAACAAAAATTTTAAGTTTTTTAAAACGGTTTTTAAAATAATTTAATTTTAAAGTTAATTTTCAAAATTTTTATTATAATAATTTTTTAAAATTTATATGTTAACTTATTAATTGAATTATTTTATTATTAATTAAAGACAGAAAATTTCTTAATAAATTATAAAAAATTATAATAATAAAAGTTTTTCTTTATAAGTAATTTTATAATATTTATAATATTCTATTATGATTAATATAATTAAAAGTTGATTCTAAAAAGTTTATTATAAATTAATTATAAAATTTTTTAATATAAATTTTTTTTAAAAATTACAAATTTTTAGCTTATTATAAGTAATATTAAATTTTTTATTATATAATTAAAAGATAAACTTGTTATAATATATTATATATTTATAAAATTAATTTTAAAAAAGTAAATTAGAAGAGAATTTATAGTAAATAAGCAGGCAAATTTGCTTGCAAAATCCTATGATTTAAAAGATACAAAATTATAATATCAATTAATCAGAAATTTTATTTTTGATTTTTTGAAGAATATCAATAATATCAATTAAAAGCCTTTACTTTTGAATACAAAAATTTGACATTTATCTATATTTTCAACATGAATATGTTTTCAAAAATAAATAAATAAGAAAATTACAAAATATTTAAAAAATTTTATTTTAAATATTTTTATTTGCTAAATTATTTGCAAATACTAATTACAAATACAAGATATATTTTAGAATTTTTTTGGTAATTATATTAAATTTTTTCTATATATAAATGTATAATTGTTAAAGCATTGTTAAATTTCAGTAAAAATCAAATTTGTAATTATTATTAATTAAATTTAATTATTCAAATATAGCAAATAAAACTTGATAATATATTCTAAAGATTTTAAAGTTTATTATATAACTATTTAAATAAATAAATGATTAAGTAAATTATTCTAAGATTACAACTTATTTTATTTTGACTTCATATTGAAAAATCCAATATTATTTATTTACACTTTTAAAATAATCAATATGTTTCAAAATAAGTAATTTTCTATAATTTCATGAAATTCATATAAAACCAATACTTTAAAACATTTTTAATGATAATTTAAATAAATTAAAATATCATCTAAATATTATTACTTTTATGATATCTTTATCTGCATTTTTAACTTTGTATTATCTTGAACTAGTCTTCAATCATGCTAACAATTCTTTAATTTTCAAATTCATTTCCAAATTTTGGTTGATCTCTAACATTTTTAGGTAATACGAAAAGGTGTGAAGTCTGGTGAAGGTGATAAGTACTCCACACCTTTTCGTATCACTCAACATTTTTGTGATGCTATCTCTACTATCTTTATCTTTACTATCTTCAGCATCATCTTTACCTAAGTCATTGATTAAAAATACTTATAACTTCAATACAGTATAAAAATAATTAACATCTAAATTATTCAGTCTTGTACTCTAAGTATTAAGAATGCTCAGCCTAATTCTCTTTGGTAGCGATTGTATAGGACTTCGCTTACCTCTGGAAATTAAATTGTTAAATGTTATTCTAGTTTAAGCGAGTGTTTAAGCGTTCCTAGACATTTTAATTTTTTATGAATAAAAATGGATGTTAATAATTTCAGGGAGACAGATTGGACCAGATCGATCCTGAAATCAGACTTATATAAAATTTCTACATATCATACCATCGATTATTTTTAGCCAATCTTCCTTTTTTGGCATAATATTGCAATCAAAATATACAGAACTCTACAATAATCGCGATAACAACTTTCCAAAACCACGAAATCGGGTAACATAGGGTTCGCCCGTAATGTATCGGTTTCTAATTTCCCGATATAAAGTAAATTTTAAAGAAATCGATAGAATGCATTAAAAAACATAATTTTTCACCTAACACTCAAGGGATAACAATTCATGTCAGCAACATTACATAACGTAGTATAACAACGTCATATAAATTAAATTCTCCTTCTAATGATAATGAACCGAACTTTTTTCCGATTCTTTAGCAACAGAATTTACAACAACTTCAAAGTTCAAAGCATGTTCAGATGCTGGGAGTTTTTGAAAAAGTCTTGAGATCTGCAAAATAATGTTAAAACCGAAAATTAAGAATCACATTCAGCAGAATTAATTACAAGCAACATTTTAACAATCCTTGAATTTAAAAAAAATTTATTGATTTAACAGATCAAATATGGATGTCTTGTGGAGAACAGAAACAGCAAGAGTATCTGATGATTTAAGGAAAGACAATAAATTAATTGTAAAACTTTCTCGGTTAATAATGATGATGATTTCTAAATGATCACTTTTGGAGAAGATCTTCGATCCCAAGACCGGATCGAGATCGGATGGATCGGATCGTTAACGTTTGACGTAACGCGGTTTTCCATTCGATATATTTTTATTTTTTTTTCATACTTTTGTTTCCAACCCTTTAAATAATATGGAAGAAAAAATCATTGAATACATTGCTAGAAAAGAAATAAAAGAGACTGGACTATTTCTTGATACTGTTGACTTAAAAGAAGTATGCGTAACATTCTATAACTCCTTTTTTATATATATATATATTTATCAATTAGTTTACAACTATCGATAATAAAAATGGTTTAGATAAAAAATTTGATTATCAATCTATTGAAAGATGATTCAAAATTTTATAATGAGAATAGTACAGGATGTTTTGCAATAATTTGTACACTTTTTAAAGGTAATGTAAAAAGATACTTTCATATCTTGATAGTTGATCAATTCTTATATTAATAAAACAATTAAACGGTATTATTAGCCTCAGTAACAGATGATTTAAATGGAGAGAAAAAAGCTCTTGAGGATAGAGAATTGAGAAACGGAAGACGTTGCACAATTATACAAGAAATTCTTAGATGGTATGTAGAAGCAATATAAGATTTCTTATCTTCTTATCCTTAATATAATGAAAACAAAGCTTTCTATTAAAGGTTATGCGAAAAAGGAAATGATACTACCTCACATTTTGATAAAATAGTTTCAGATTTAGTGGGGATATGTATTAACGAGGTAAACCTTTAAGATACATATATCGATCGATTATTTCTTTGCATTTGAACTATATTAATTGTTATATTTGCCGTTTAATGAATTATTATGAAAGATCTCTATTGGTACTACTGATTCTCCTGTAATGATTGAAATGTTTGTAGATATCTCTACAAGTATTATACAGGCTATCAAACGCGGAATTCCCTTGCATGGAAAATTATTTTCATTTTTACCGATAATGTTATCTGCTTTTGATTCTTGCAATGAAGTAGTATCTGGCAAAAATTCAACTGGCTACTCTATGACAGGTCAAGATTATAAAGATGATATTTTAAATAAATTATGCAACACAAAATGGCATACAAGTAATGTGTTAAGTTTAGCTGGAGAATTTCGTGATATTCCAATGTCTAATGAACAGGTATTAAATTGGATGCATATTGGGATCTATTCTTATTTTGATATATATAAAGGAATATCGCTTATTGATTAAATTTTTTTTTCTTTAAAAGTTGCGTTTTGTCGCAGAAAAAATTATGAGGTGAAAAATTAAAATTTCATTCTTTACTTTTTTTATTTTTATGTAATGTAATGAATTAACATCTTTAATTGATTTAGTCATTTTGATGTAATTGATATTAATGAAGTTCCCCCACTTGTTTATCAGATTCTCTTGCTCTCTAGAAAGGTTAGTGAATTTTGATCATATTTAAACAAAATTTAATTATTTCACTGACTGATAGAAAATAACCTTTAGGGACATAAGCGTTTGATCTTGCAAGGAATTGCAGATTTTTTTAATAGATTGGATGATGAAATACTTGATGAAAAAAGGTTAGTAAAGCTAATTCACAATAATTATAATGTCTATTAAAATTTAACAAATTTCTAGAGAAAACGACTCCGTCGCCTCGTTATCGTTTTCGCAATTGAGTCATATGGAAGGCACAGCAATTATTCATATATGTTTCGCAATTACCCAAGATCAGGTCATACTAACTTATAATCTATTATTGTTCAATAACTTTTTCTATTATTAAACGAGTTTTATTTTATATTTAACAGGAATTAGGAAGTGAATTTATCAAATATATGAAGTCGGATAAGACTTCTTTTTTGAAACCGTTTAGTATCGCTTGTTTATTGTCAATCGCAAGGATACATCGATTCGAAGATCAGGTATAATAAGTTGTTTATAAAAATCATTAATTATTGAATTTATCTAACGTTTTATTAATTTTTTACAAAGGCTCTCGATTTACTCAAGACATCAATATTGGTTACTTTTAAGGATAAGGAAAAGATGGGAAAAGCAAAATGGATATCTAGTATGCATGAAGTCATAATTAGTTTTTTCATTCATTTGGTATCCATTAACATAACTTACAATATTACCAGGTGGCAATTTTTCAAAAATAATTTCTTCGGTATCATTATTTGAGCTTTTCCAAAATATAATGCAAAAGACTTCCTTTGGATGGGATCAAGTCACTCAAAGTTTAGTACAATTAGGAATAATTTTGATTGATTTAGCCGTTCCTTCTGCACAATTTGGAAAGGTTTCTGGTGAGAATACAAGTAGATTATGAATTTTGATTTATGAAAATTGTATATCATAATGATTATATTGTTTTTAAAAGATACAAATAGGACAAAAAAAGGAACTATCGCACCTAATGAAATGACTAAGCTAGGAACAACAATATTATTAGAGATGTTCAAGGTAATTACATAATTATGTGCACTAATTAATATAGAAAAATGTGATTTACACCAGGAGCCTTTGTATGTCACATTATTAAGAACTGTATCCCGGTATTAATTTCAAATTTTTTATGATTTAATTCTGAATACAATTCAACGATTTATCTAGATCCATGATATGGTCCGCGCAGAAATATTAGATCAGCTTCAGTCTCGAGTTATTTCAAAATCATTAAGTGTTGAATACTTTCTGAATTTGTTGGAATTAATTGTAAAAGAAACCCCACATTATCTTTATAATTATATATCCAGAGTATGTATGTAATTATTTGCTTTTAGAAATATTTAATTTTTCAAAAAAGTTTAACTGTGGTAATTTATAGATTAAAGGAACACTCGATTATTTATCATTTTTATCTATTACAACGGCTGATAGTCTATTGAAGGCATTACAACCATTATTTTATGAGAATCATTCTCTACGTGATGGGCTAATGGTGATACTGCGAAAGGGTTTATTCACAAAGTACGAATTGGTTATCATTTAACTATTCCCTTCTATAAATCTCATGATTTCGTAATTTAATATAAAAGGGAATTGGAAGGGCGCCAGATCGCATTGTCCGGATATTTGAGACTGTTAAAAATGCCAGCGGCAAATAATCGAAGATTATGTGTAATACCTCAAATGCGAATGAGTAATTCTAATGATTTATTTGATAATCAAAATTCTCTCTCATTTGAAATTTTAGGTAAGAATATTAGATATATCATGTATTTTTTTAGATAATATATAAATATTATTATGATTTTAGGTAATCTACGCAAGTGTTTCAGTCAACAGCCACAACTTAGACTATCTTTATATGAAGGTTTACTAGAATTGATGGATGTTCATCAACATCTCAACCCAATAATTTTTGACATTCTCTATCCACATGTACGAGGGTTTGTTATTAAATTTTTATTTGGAAGTGTTGTGATATAGTTTTAACTTGGGTTTTATTTTTAGTTCCAACAATTTTTTGAACAGGGGTCATCTCTATATGCGACAGTTCACATTGAAAGTTGTATAGAAACTTTAAATGGTGAACCACATATTGTTGAACCTTTACCTTATTTATTGATTTGCTTAAGCAAATCATTTACAGCTTTTAAGATGATTAATGATGGTAATGAAGGTTGGGCATTTAAGTTACGTAATTACTCAAAGTCTCGACAAACTCAATTAAAATACACGTTTATCAATTTAGAAGATTCTCAATTCAATAAAATTCAGCTTGAAGAATGTAAAATGAACTTTCAAACTTTAGTTGACCAGCTAATACATTCAGACATGTCTGAATTCTTGATTCACCCAAACGCCGATTTCAAAATGAATTCTAATGAGGGTTGTCGTAATAATATGTGCGCATCTATTCTACTTGGAATGTATGAGGTAATGTGAAACGGTTTTAATTGACCGATTTAATATATATAAATTTATATAATAGGATTAATAACATTATTTATAATAAAAGGCAGCAATCGAACACTCATTCTTGGCTTCTGAACCCACTATAGAATTATCAGAGATTATTTTAAGGTTATTTAAAAGATATACTGCACTTTTTGAAGTTCTAAAAGAAAAGTCGGTTAATGCTCGAGGTTAGATTATGATATATTTATTGTCAGATCATGCTTGCTTATCAGATCTATTTATTCTATATATGTATATATTTATATTGTTTAAAATGATATTACAGGTCGTAAGATAGTAACATCCATAACAGAAAATTCGATTTTAAGTTTCAAATGTATTACTGAACTTTGTAAGTTCACTTTCCAAGATATTAATGATCCAGAACTTTATGTTGTAAATACCGCTTTGAGAGCCGATGCAGGATTTGTAAAATATATTACTGCAGTAGCATATAATAAAATATCACAGGTATAATTGAATGTTTAATTAAGAACTTAAGAATATGTTTAGTCCTGGGGTTATTTATATATATTTATATATTTTTTTCACTTAGATTACATCAAATTTTAATCCTGAAGATGACGAAACACTTGGCTATTGTACATCATTAACTCAAGTGTTCATGAATGAATTTATTAAAAATAATAAAGCAAGTATCGCTACTCGTCAAGAAGATGGTAATAAGAAGGACAAGGTAATAAATTTATTTAATCTATACTTGAATGTAAAATTGATTTCTAATATATAATTTTCTTGGGGAAAGTCCATTTTTGAAATTGCAATCGAAAGTTTTGCGCTTTTGGTTCAAGCAGTTTCGTCTTATTGGCCAGACAAGCTAATTGATTTCTTAGCTCTTTCTTACCCATCTGAATTGACGGATGAATTAATCCCTAAAGATTTAAATGGATGGTTAAACTTATACATTCGAGAATTTGAGGTGCGATTTTTTATATATATACCAAAAGATTTGATTATTATTTTTAATGGAATATATATCAAAACTTTAATTCTTATTTCCTTTATATTTTACTATCTAATACTTTATTTACATATATAGCACTTAATTATCGCATCTCTTAATGAAAGGATTCCTCATATAAAGGAAGCATTAGTATTATTTCAAACCATAAGTTTATTAGCATCTCATTTTACTCGCCCAATCGATAATTCTAATCCACATGAATATTCAGAACAATTGGTCACTTGGCTTAAATCATTATGTAAAGAACGTGTCATTGAAGATACTATCCTCGCCAAAAATATAATAACCCTATTAATAAAATTAGAGAAAGATATGTCGGATTTTGGAACAATCGCAGAAATCGCGCATGATATATTGGTTGTATTAGGTGATATCAATGGCGCTACAGACGGAATTGAAATGAATCCTAAGTTCGTTATCGTCAATCCAAGAACCAGTGGTATAATATGTAGCGTCTTGATCGGATTTATAGAAAGTATGTACGAAGAAATAGAATGGTTTTTGAATAGGATGAAGTTAATGTGTAGTACAAAAGGTAATTTTTTATTTTATTTTGTTTGTTTTGTTTTTTATTTGTATTTATCATAAATTATTACCTAATTTGCAGATACGGATCTTAATAATGAAATGCTTGATGTTGAACAATCGATATGCGTAAGATTAATGACATTAATAAATGCCACAATATATTTGGAGCAAACGTCACTTCAAGACTCTTCTTCTGAACAATTGATTAAATGTCTTCAAAAGACTTATAAAGTCATGATAGCATTGATTAAATACGTAGGTGTTTAATGATTATCCAGCACAATTTTTACGTATTTATAACTTTATTCGTTTCACTCTTAGAAAATTGCTGAGGGAGGCGAGATTCTTAAGCATTTCATAGATGTAATCGAATTAACCGGCTTACAGTTGACTGAGAATTTGTACAATTTGCTATTAGCATTTGGTTCAAAACCAGAAACCAATAGGTTAATTGTTGGTAAAAAGCGTAAGCTTAAAAGTAATCTTACTATTCAAAAGGTAAGATTAGAGATCAGATGAAGTAAAAGCATTTATACTTAATCATTAATCAAATGGATTTATAGGCGCGAATTGCCAGAGAATCCAAGATAATTCCTCATTTGATTTTTCTATTAGAGCAATATGAACGTTTTCTAATTCAGTTAACAAAAAAGTCTAAGGTAAGAATTTTGTCATTTTTAAAGCATTTATGTAAGAAAGAAAACTAACATGATTTCTATGAACATATAGATCGATCTGACACAATTTATTAAACGGGCTACAAATCGAGATTTTAAAATTAAAACGGATCTAATGGACGAATTAGATGTTGATAATGATAAAAATTCAAAGCCGAATAAGGTATTTTAATTTTGAATTTTTTTTTTTCATTTAACGTTTCAATTAGTCAATCCATAATTTGTTTCATAAAATAGCCTACAAGACGAGAAGTTGTAGAGGGTGAAGATGAAGAAGTAAGTAAAAATAAATCATCAAGAATATTAAAAATAATAAAAAAAATAATACAATTTCTTATTAATCAAATCAATTTCATCTATATAGGATAATGATGATGCTTTGGAAAGTCATCAAACTAAACGTCATCGATCTTAAATACAAGTTAAATCTGTTATTAAAAGAATTTAATTGATCTAAGTGGATTGATTATAGTGTATAAATAATAATTTTCCCAAAAAAATCCGAATCACATGCAATTTCTTTAAGTTCGAGACTTTTATTACAAATTTTATAATAAAAGAAATTTATCATATTAAGGTTTGTGATCTAAATAGACTTGCGGTTTTTAACTTGCGGTTTGATGATTACAACTTAATATAAATAAACATGATCAATCTTCATCTATTTCTAATGATAACTATACTAAAGAAGATATGTTAGAAATATCACTTAACCGATTTATACAAAATAAAATAAAATAAAATATAAAACGAACAAAATGTCAAACATAATTATTACAAGAAAATTAATGTTTCTCATAATTCGAGATTCATTATATCAATCCTACAATATATATGAAGAAGAAGTTGACTTTACACCATCAAAAACTATTGTATTATTGATAGGAATATATTGTCTGGTGATGAGTTTGATAACTTCTTGTGATACCATACCCCCAAGTAAAGAAGCAATGTTTGCTAATTCTGAACCACCAGCTCGACAACTAACAAATACAAAGAGTAATTTTAATTGATATTCAAGTGATCATTGGAGTCATTAAAAATAAGTTTATATCTACCCACATTTCATGAATATAATTATCTAAATGTTCTGGATAATTTGTAATATCCCATTCACCTAATAAAATATTGACATAAGTTTTTAAAGTACTAAATTCTGACCTTGCCTCTTCACTTGCTTCCTCCGCATCATCTTCAAGGAAAAATGTCGCGGCGTCTAAAAATTCATTGAATATTAAATGTGTGATATTAATGATTACAAATGAAAATTCTTAATGAACTTTACCAGGATAACGATTATGAGACTCATAAAATCTGTCCATTGCTCTAATAAGAACGTAGTTAACGATACTTTCTTGAGAATCTCGTAACCATCGACCTATTATTCATTTTAAAATAATTAATTATTAATTATCAAAAGAAATAGTAGTATACATATATTAAATTCATTACCAATATCAGATTTCTTTGGATCAGTTATGTATTCTTCTTGTAACGATCTATATCGAAGGACTTGAATAAAAGATGCATGTTTGCAACAACTATCTATTTCGTCATCGGAAATGGAATCAATTGATCGTCCAATAGAAGTTAAGATATCATGGACATGAACACGAACAATAGATATGTCTTCTTTGGCTTTTTGACGATAGCTAGGCAAATTATAACAAAAATAACTCAGCAATTATAATATATATATATATATGAGTTATTAATAGTATCACAATAATAATATTTTCGTACATGTTTTGCATTGCGACATATCCGGAAGTGTAAGCCTTCATATCCGGTACACTTCCGGCTAATGGAAGCAAACCTTCATTTGATACAAACTCACGGATAGCACGAACAATAATCCAGAAATTTGATGACTAAAAAAAAATTTAAATAACAATTATAATAATAATTAATTTAATATTAATTGATTTCAATATTATACCTCGGCCGTTATATTCTCGCATGATGAATCTTTAAAGATTTCTTCGACTTGACGAGGTACCTTAGTAGCTGTACAAGCCTTCCATGCGCTTGACAAAGCTTCGTCAAAGTTTTCTTCGTCAGCATTGCGTTTACCACTTTGGATTAGTTGCTTGAATTCATTCCTTTCTGCAGAAGTACTAGGTAATTTTCCGTCATGCTTTGTTTTCATAACATTAATTAATATACAACTACTATATATACATCATAATATAAATAAAAGAACATTTCCTAAGTATTTACGTCTTGTTTCCATTGTTCAAGGTATTTTAAAAGGATCACTACGTAAGGAATATGTCCGTGATCCATACTATCTAATGTATCGAAATTATAAGTTTTGACATATTGTTTAAGAGATAGAAAAGGAACATCTAATCGAAGATCAAGAATATTTTCCGGGTGCGTCTCCACAACTAATAAAAATAAAATAAAATAAAAAAGCTAAATTAACTTAATGAAAAATGAAATATATACAGATTAAATCTTACTCGTATGTTCTGGTAAAGCAATACGAAAATATCCTATGAATCCTACGGTTCGTACGACAACGAGAGGAATTTTTGCATTCCATAGGGTATCCGCTAACTTAAGTAAAGGTTTTTCGGGAATATTTGTAGTGATTACGATAGAAAATTGCAAGAAATACTCTGGTTGGTTCTCAATAAGAGCAATCGGATTCTATCAAAGGATTAAGTATATAAATCACGTGCTATATAATGATTGATCCAACATATATATATTTAATACCTCAGGTAAATGAAATCCCTTAACATCTTCATTTAGTTCTTGCAAAAACTCTGTAACAACTTCAGCTCTACTTTTACCTATACTATCAGGAACTAAGAAAAATGTGTTCCCAACATCAGAGCCATCAACAATTTTACCGTCGACCACAGTAAAAGACCCAATACCTGAATTTGATAATTTCGAATTTCAATAATTATTAACAACCTTTTATTTTCATACATAAAATAGTTATAATTATAAAATCTTACCAGGTAAAACCAAATCTTTTAGAATTTCGCAACCTGTAGCTGTACCATTAATGAGACATACTTTAGCTGTTTCTAAAGCTGTTTGACCATTTGCATGCCATAAACTATTATTATGGAGAATAATGAAGAATTATCCTGTTTAATAACTTTGATATCAAAAATTATGTTGCTATTTTATTATAAATTAACTTACCGAAGTTGGCGGTCATACTTTTGAGTTTTTTTGTCAACATGCATTTTGGTGTTTACAACAGAATTGATTTCAAAAATTTTTTTTTATGTATTTTAACATCATTACCGGGTTTGTGATACAAACTTTGACAATCCTAGCTAAAATTAAATTTTGACTTTTTTAATTGATAGTCGCATGTGACATGTCAGTTTCTTTTAATCAATGATATCCAGTAAAATCACATTACGGATCATATGATTTACTATGCCTCATAACTGGAAACGTTCCCATATATTTATATGTTGATGCGAAAAATACAAGGAGAGTGGAAGTCTTGGTATTCCTTGGATCTTAGTTACTACGATTTATTTCTATTTAGCAATCAATAATTTTGAATATGCAGAGTATACGTAATTAGTGAATTGACCAAGGTCTAGTGATACCTGACGAAATTACCTTTCTTAATATGACGAAATTGACGAAACCGAAATGACGAAACTAGTTTTTTATTAATGACGAAACTACTTTACTTAATTGCCGAAATTATATTTAACTTGATTTGAATTCCTTGAATTAAAATACATTAAAAAATATATTTATTCATATGAAAATATTAAAGAGACGACGAAACTACAATTTTTCAAAAAAGAGTTTAGGCAGGTATGTCAATAAATCGGACATTGTTTTGTAATAAAAAGTTTGATTGTTTTTTGATGATTCAACTATTTTTATCTCTATGTAATGTGATCTAGTAATGTGATTGATGATCGATCCGATCGAAATGACCCAATAAAAAAAGAATTGTTCCTTTCTAGATAAAAATCGGTTTATTGTTTCCGATTTATTTATTTGCCACCTTCTTTATAAGTTAATTTTTCCGATTTTTATTTTTTTTTGTTATAAAAATATCTCGAATTTTTTTGATACTGAATCATTTCGACAACATTAGTTAATGTTTTTTCTATTTTGATTTTATTTTAGTTATTAATAGAATTTTTAACAAATTATGTATGGTTGTATGATATACCATAATGATGATCTGGCACCGCCTCATGTCCCATACTTCACTTATAAAAATGTTCCAAGGTACATCAAAAATCAGACAAGGTTAGCAATAACAAAAAATATATATATATATTAAAAGGATAGATTTTTTTCGTATCAACCTCAAAAAAAAAAAATAATATTTTTGATACTTTAAAACTTAATAAAATCATTTAATTTTAGAATCACAATGCACAAGATCAAAAACATTTTTCAACATATCAACGCAGAATCAAAAATTAAAAAGGAACCACTTTACCCATGGTCACTAGAAAAACGCTACAAAATTTCAAAAAATGTTCTTGGTACAGGATCATTTGGTGTTGTTAAAGAATGCACAGATAAATGTACTGGAATTAAATATGCTTTAAAGATCATAAACAAAAAAGCCATTCGAGGTAAATTTTTAATAAAAAAAAATGTTTTTTAATGTGTTAATAAATTCAAAATCAATTAAACCTTCTTGTTTTTTTATTATTATTATTAAGGAAAAGAGCAGATGTTAAACTCGGAGTTGGACGTTCTCAAAAAAGTAAATCATCCACACATTGTGAAACTCCACGATTTGATTGAAACCAAGAAGGCAGTTTACATAATTACGGATTTAGCAAGTGGAGGAGAATTGTTTAATCACCTTATTAAGAAAGGCTCATACACGGAAAAGGATGCATCCAATTTAGTAAAACAAATACTTGAAGGGGTAGCTTACCTTCATGATCATGAAATCGTTCATCGAGACTTAAAACCAGAAAATTTATTATTTAGTGATAAGTCCGATCATTCAAATTTAATGATTACGGATTTTGGATTATCAAAAATATTAAAAAAACATAATGATATTTTGATGACAGCATGCGGGACTCCAGGATATGTGGCACCTGAAGTTTTAAGACAAACGGGACATGGGAAACCGGTTGATATGTGGAGTATTGGTGTTATAATGTATACATTATTATGTGGATATACTCCATTCGGTGGTGAAGATCAAGCAGCGTTATTTGATAGCATCTTATCAGGTGTTTATTATTTTGAAGAAGAATATTGGTCAGAGATTAGTGATTATGCTAAAGATTTAATTGATAAAATGATGACATATGACGCTGATAAAAGAATAACAGTTCATGATGCATTAAAACATCCGTGGTTTCATATGGCAAATAATATTAATTTATTAAATAATGTACGAACAAATTTCCCAGCAAGAGCTACCTTAAAGAAGGCAATTAACGTAGTTCAAGGAGTTACTCGTTTAAGAAAAACTAGTACTCGACAAGTGAATATTAATAATGATAAAAAAAGTGATATCAATTATGCTGATATTTCGAATTTGGATTTACAAATAACTTCAATGTCACGTAATGATAATTTTATCGGATCGTTAAAATCGTTTATTTCACCATTTCCCAAAATTAGCGAAGGTACTACTGATCCTATCGTAATTGAAGAAGATTGGTATTCGAATAAAAATGCGATATTAGTTTAATATAATAATAATCATAATTATAAAAAGTCATTAAAAAATTTTATAGAATTTTTTAAAATAGAATAAAAAACATTTTGAATCATCATGATAATCTTATTACTTTTAAATGTTTATTTGAATATCGGAAAGATCTAAATCATTCATTTCACCATTTGCTGCTACCAATTCCACGGCTTTACCGGCCGCTACTTCCGATACTTCTTCAATCTTGTTAACCGTATCTTTGGGTACTCCTGTTATTAATGCGAATTCAAGATTATCAAGTGCTGCTTGTTCTATTTCCTCTATTCAATGTTTAAAAATAAATAAATAAATAAATTTATTTGTTTATTTATATTATTATTTTTTATATATAAATATGTGAGTTATTAAATAAATATTTATGTTCAAAAAATTGTACCTTCGGTCAATTGAAATTCGGAGACTGTATCGGCAACAAATACTCCATTCTCTGTAGCAGCTTTAACATCAACTAAATCTGATGCATTTCCAATCACCAATATCACATTTACATCTGGTGAAAGTGCATCCAACACTTCAGTATCAAACCTATCTACAATCTATAAAGTTAAAGTTATTAAAATCATATTATTGCAAAGAAAAATTAAAAATTAATTTAAAATCACCTGATCGGCTCCATGAGCTAATAATATTGCGACTACTTTTTCATATTTCGTAGTCGCTTCCAACAAAAAATCGTTTTTCGTAGAATTAAACTCCTATTAAATTTTTATTAGTAAAAATCAAAAATCAAAAATTTTAATTTTATTAACGATAAAGTACTGTATACCTTGAACTCATATCTCTCTTTCATTTCTTCGAAAGACTTTTTTGCATGTCGAATTTCCCCAAATACCAGTACGTCTTGTTTAATTACCATATTTATAAGTTTAGGATTTTTTTTTTTTTTTTTTTAGCTTTCCTTTACGGTTTTGTTGTTTCAAATCTGAACAGGGATGTTTCAATTTTCGAACCTTTTTTTTTATACCACTATCTTAGCATTAAAAGTTTATCCGAGTTGATTCAACATTCACTTTTATACCTGATAGACACATGATTATTTGTTACCATATGTAACACTGCATGCATTTTATTAATCGAATGATGAGATCACACGCGAGATTTTGATATTTGATTTATTTTTATTTTAAAAATAATTTTTATTTTAATAATAAATATAAAGAAAACAAATATATATATCTTTCTATATATATATTTTTACAAATAAAAATAATTGAAATTATTATCTAGGCATAACACCATGAACTTGAAGCCGATACAAACAAGTAAATTGAGAATTTTCGTGATTACTAAGAATTTTCATAACAATAGAATCCACTCTCTTATTATTATTTTTTGCAATCTCATCAGGTACATTGAATACTTGTGTGGGACGACCATTTAAATCATATTGATACTTACCCAAAAACACCTTAAAATCTCTTTGCTTTTCATTTAAACCCCACAATTCAAATTCAAAAGGAGCTGATGAAATAGGGTCAATTGATACTTCTTTTCCAATATGACTATAAGTAAGATGCGTTACTATAATACTTCTTGACAATTTTATACCAATTTGTCCGTTCGTGCCATTAAAACACCAACATTCTCCAACATTCACATTGGGTGATAAGACGACTTCTGGTTTTTTGCTGGTAATTACGTTTCGATGTGTTAATCTACCCCAAACGCGCTGATAAGATTTACTTGGCCAAATCTCATAATTTCGTGATGTTAATTGGTTTAAAATTCTTGCTCCACCTGTATACAAAGCATAATCCGCGCTTGTACCTTCCATCATCTTCTCTAATTGTTCTTGGAGTACCTCATGTAATTGCGTTCTAACATATCCAAGTAATCCTATATCATTTTCTTTCCCTACATACTCATCATTACTTAACCCTTTTCGAATTTTAGCTGATGATGTTGAAGAAACTCGTAACATTTCTTGTTCAATGAATTCTTGTACTTGTACCCTAACTGTACCATCTAACCTTCCTTTTATCAAAACTTTATGTTGTTGTACTTGTTTAACCTCATTAAAGTTAAATCCCAACATATACCCATATACCGAAAATGAAATTAAAACCATCAATAAAAAATAAATTTTATCGTGTCTTAAATTAAATAACCAATTGATAGGAAATTGATGACAATTAATTACACGTAAAATGTTGTTAAATAATTGCGCACGTCCATTATGATGATGATCTAAAGATGGTGATGCTGTATCATCGATTTCGGTATCAGTGTAGTCTCCAAGGAGTGTTTGACTGGATTCAAATTTGAACGAGTGAGAAAGAAAACTAAAATTACGTGGTGTTGGTGGTGATTGATAAAAGACGGTTGAAGATGACGCTGCCTCTTCTTCATGAAAGAAACTGTATTCCTTTTCATACCCTTCCTTTGTTGAATGTCTACCAAAATTATAAATATTCATTACTGGAAGTGTACCGCAGGAAAATAATTCCTTATGAGGAAGTACTTTCTTTTGTGGCAATTTTAATTCTACGCAATTTGAAAAATCAATTTCTTTATCCATAAATTGCTTTTTATATCTCATAAACAACCTAATTTTCATTTTATAATAAACAACTTCTTCCAATGCTTCTCTATTATTAACAAACCAATATTCTGGCGACGCGCTAGGTTTATAAAAATGTACTTTGACTTCATGTTCTTCCAACTTTTTTTCTAAAATTTGTTCTGCGTCTTGTTGAAGACGAGGAAGTGCTTTACAATAAGCTAACTCAAGGTCAAGAAATGTAGGAAACTCAGAAAGGAGAAAACGAATTGGACTTGTTTTGCTACGTGTTATCGGTGACATTTTGTGTATTTGGAAAAAAAAAACAAGGGAAATTTTTATTTCTTGAATTATCGGGGGATCAAAAGGGAATTTGAAAATTTTTGGGGGAATTCGAAAAAATGGAGGAACAAAGCGAAATTTGAAACATGATTGGATAATGCAATTAATACGTAACTATATCCATAAATGTTTATTTAGAAGTTGAGAGAATTTCTTTATTAGAGTAAAAAAACCAGTATTTTTTTTTATTATTATGCACTCCTGAAACAATCTTGATATAACAAGTAATTTTATACTGTGCAAAAATAAATAAATAAAATCAAACTAGTTCGATAACTTGAAACACCTGATATAATTTCCACGCGATATTTATACATTTGCGGGAGAATACTCCGCACTATGATCCGGATTTTGACGGGTGGTTTGTGTAACGAATAACTTGGATCGTTAAGCAACATTTTGATGATTAAAAAATAGTATTAAGGAAAATTTATATCCCCCGCAATTTTTTTAAACATCACTTCAGGGAAAATGGGTTCTGAGAATTTTTTTAATTTTTAAACCTCTCATACATAACATTAATAAAAAATTATATTTTCTGATGCAATAATATATCACTTTATTAAAATTTTACTGTATACATAAGATAACAATATATTTGAAACTACTATTAAATAAGTTCACTTTCTTTAATTTTTTTAAGTTTATCATTTTTATGATAAGCTGCATTATGATCAGGCTGAATACATATTGATCTTTATAAGTATTATAGGTTAAAAAATCCTCTTTTTAGAATACCATCTTTTTTTCCTATTTCTATACTACTCTTTTTTATTTGTTGAAGTTTGTCTTTAATCTTAATTCTTTGTAGATTTTGAATATTTTTAATTTTTTGATTATTAATTAAAATAGTTGAATCCATTATATTTGCTTTATTAGTCAGTTATAAGATTTTTAATATTTTCTTTAATATTTGATAAAATTAATACATTTAGTTTTTTTTCTTATTAATATAGTGTAAACGGATCTACAAAGATAATTGATCTACAGAATTAATCTATTGGATGATCTACAAATTAATTGGATGATCTACAAATTGATCCATATGTGTGATGCTAAAAATATTAACATTATTGATATAGTTAATATAGTTAACATGTTTAATATATTTAACATATTTGATATATTTGATATATTCAACATATTTAATTTATTTAACATATATAATATATTAGATCTAGTTTATTTATTTAATATAGTTAATTTGTCATTATATGTATTTCAAAGTATATAAATATAGTAGCTTAGAACTTATAGAAAAAGTAAGCTGTGTAAAATTAACAATTCTCTAAAACTTCTTAAATAGCTATATGATTCAATGTTTATGAATTTACCTTTCCTTATTTTATTTATTTTTTTTACGTCTTTTATTTTTTATTTTCTTTATTCTTCTTTTTCATATTATTATTAATAAACTTTTTCTATTATTAATGTGTGATTTTGGTGGATCACTATAGTTAAACAAGGTATTCAAGTATTGTTTCTTTTATAAGTAGCTTACTAAATTCATTAGAATAATTGTAATAATAAATCTATTTTAATTAAAAGAACACTTAATTAAAGATAAA
Organism: Funneliformis geosporum; assembly: GCA_946474995.1. NCBI lineage: Eukaryota > Fungi > Glomeromycota > Glomeromycetes > Glomerales > Glomeraceae > Funneliformis > Funneliformis geosporum. Next base: position 3,367 of record CAMKVN010000412.1, on the reverse strand, counting down.
TATATTTATTAAGAAAAGAAAATAAAAGTAAATAGAAAAACAATGAGAATATTAGCACTAGGTTAGAGGAAATATAACTTCCTGCCTTTCAATATTTATAAACCATTCTATTTATATAAAACAATTTATATATAATAATAATTTAACTATATAAAATAAATTAAATATATCAAATCTATAAAAATGGTTAACATTCTTGATATTCTTGACATTTATAACATTTCTAACATTTCTAATACAGTGAACTCTTGATATAACGAATTCTAGGATCTGGATATCAACTTCGTTATAAGCTTATAATGAATTTTTTAAAGAATTTAATTGGCTAGTTCACTATAGTAAAGGTAATTTTAATATATTTGATTTAAAAATTCGCTATATCAAGGGTTCACTATATCAAGATTCGACTGTATTTACAATGTTACATATGCAAGTTAATTTGTAAATCATAATTTCTCTAGTAAATCAATTTAATAAAACATGTTGATCATTTACTTTATAACATTTTTTTATTAAAATAATCCTACAATACTATATTTGCTTTTAAATTTTCATGAGTCTTTATGACATATATAGTCTTTATAAGTCTTTATAATATATATAGCCTTTATGAATTTTTGTGATAAAATATAAATCTTAGTGATCACTTACCAGCTTTACTAAATTATAACCTTAGTGATATATATCTTTATAAATCTTAGTAATAAATTACAAGCCTTTGTGAATTACGATTTTAATGATATACATCTTTGTAAATCTTAATGATTATTTAATAGTCTTCGTGAATCTTTAAGAGAAATATACAAGTCCTTGTAAAACTTAGTAAGTGATTATGTAAACTAAAAAAGTCGCTACTCAAATATCTAGTCTAATTTACTAAAATCATATATTAACATTTAGCGATAATAACAGAATCCTCTTTTTCTAATTTATATAATACCATATAAGAGTACTATATAAATATATTTAAAGATTTATTTAGAATTCAACAAATATATCATTCACAATATTTGACAAGAGAATGAAATAAACAACTAAGAATTACATTTATTGAAGATACATTATATATAATTTGTTATCCTCTATCCATTCTATTAGAATAAACTTTTACATTTCATGTTTTTCTTAAGTAAACATATCTTATACTTGAGACTAGATAATATATCAGCAAAACTATAATTGAGTTTGATCTAGCAAATAATTCATCGACTCCAGAATTACAAACACTTTATTATTATCGAGTATTATACTTTTTCGTCTACAATAAATTCCTTTCTTACAAATTTAACCAAGCTATTAAATTAATAATACAAACATATCATCAAACTGTAATATTTAGTAAGGATCCTAAAAGTCGTATATTTGAATATTTTGAAACTCTTATACTAAGTATACCTTTTTTATTATCTAGTGAAACAATCATGAAAAATCAAACGGATCAGCAATTGAAACTGTTTTTTTATTTTTAATTTTTAAGCCAAAAATGCCTCCTGAACTTTTGGAAGAACATATAGATGAACATTTTACCTATGAAAATAAGAAATATCAATCTGATGATATTCTTATAACATAAGTCACTCCTAGTAGAAATAGAAAAATAAATGTGAATTTTAGAGAATCTACTTTTAGTTTTATAGGAATTTTTGAAGTTTCAAAAACCAATCTAACTAACTTCCTTCTGGATCAGAATGGTCAAATCTATCTCCTTCTGAAACAGCACAGTTTAATTCATCTCCTTCTGGGAAAAGACAATTAGATCCAACTTCTTCTGAATCAAAAAATAAAGGGTCAATATCTAGCCAAAAGGATTTAAATAAATCTTACACATCTAAATCTGAGTCAAATCAGACTCAAATCCAAATAGAACATTTTTGACATTATAAACAAAGATCAGAATAATCTGTGAAAGAATATGCTACTAAAATAGAGTTGTTATATTTAAAATTAAACTTTTATTATAATACCTTAGAGGATAAAAAATTAAGCAATTCCTTCAAGGATTACAATCAGAATTTTAAACTACTATTATCGTTACAGCATTCTGCAATGTTGAAGAAATTATTAATCATACTTGTTTAATTAAAGCAGTTTTATTAAAAGATACCATTCTATTTGGATATTTTCTGAGCAAGACATATTTAAACCTTAATACTGAAACTATCAAAGAAAAATCCAATTGATATACAACAAATAATCGAGAAAAATAGTAAAAATGTTTAAACAATTATTGATAGTAGTTAATACAACATTAAGGAATAATAATAGCAGTTATAATAATGATAATAACAATTAACCTACTATCAATAATAACTGGCAAAATAATAATTCAACAAATAATTGGCAAAGTAATAATGCAAATAATAATAGGAATGTTCTTCCTAAAAGTTATTATAATTGTAAACGTATTATATATCTTATAAGAGACTGCAATCAATTACATATAAATTTAAGTAACACACGAAACAATGCTAAATATTATATTTGTAAATAATAAGGATATATCACATAAAAATTATACAATATTTCCTAGAGGATTATGTTCTTATTATAATCAAGTTGAACATTAAGAAAGATTTTGTCTTATCAAAAATAATAACATAGGATAACAAGTAACACTTTTTAATTTACACCTATAATCCTATTACAGACTATTATACACCATCACTTTAAATAATATCATCAAGTAGTAAATCACCTGTAATACCTTTATAAATAAATACATTTAAATTTCTAATAATATCTTCTGAGAGTGAATACACTAGTTATTATTTAAACCCCTTGATAACTTCTGAAGCTATAGAAACCATTTATTGTTATATATCTGTAGATGAAAAATCTATTTATTTAATACTGGACTTGGGATCTGTAAAAAGTGTTATGTTTAAGTTATTTTTACAACAGTTGGAATGAAAATTTGAAACACTTTCAAATATTATAATAATCAGGAAGTGTTTTTAATATTCCAATTAAAGATGGATCCGTTATTATTTTTTAAAATTCACAATATTGCGGAATTTATAAATATAGTTATAATATAAATTTACAATATTATAATTATTCCGTAATATAATAATTATTCTGTAATATTATAATTATTCCGCAATATGATAATTATTTTGTAATATGTTAACTATTCCGCAATAGATTAATTATTTATTGTATCGCAATTATATTACGGAATGATTATTATATTGCGGAATAATTATAGTATTACACAAATAATTATTATATTATAATTTATATTACCACTATATAAATTATATTATATAATCAAATTTTTTTTGTAGCTTAAAAATTCATATGATAAAGTAAATAATACTTAACGTTAATAGTATAATAAACAATATAAATATTTTCTAATAAATAG
>CAMKVN010000411.1:0-29871 GCA_946474995.1 Funneliformis geosporum | reverse complement strand
GTTAATAGTGGCATTTGACGTGTTGTAAGACGTATCTATTTCTGTTGAAGGGTATGCATCCAAATATAATACCACTTATGCGTGCCTAGTAAAAGTATCAAAAAAAAAAATTATTTGGACTATTTCTACCATTTCGGATATCCGAAATGATCCATTTCGACTTCATGTATAGCAATAATATAAAACTACAAAAAAAATAATTTTTCTTTATAAACTAAATATGATTTTTTTAGTAAATAAGTTTAAATTTAATATTAACTCAAAAAAAATTTTTTTTAGATTCTCTTTCTATATAACAAAATATATAAATAATCTTAAAAATCAAAATAGGATTAATTAAGTTATAATAATAAATGCAATTTATATATATAAATTTAATTATTGTAACAAAATTATTAATAAAAATTAAAAAAAATATATATATTATATATAAACTTTATTATCAAGGATTAATTAATTATTTTGATTAAAAAAAAGTAAATTGATTTTTTTTATAAAAAAAATTATTATAAACAAAAAATGATTTAATATATTAGTTTCAAATTAATATCAAAAATAATTTAATTATAACATAATATTTTATTAATTATAATGTATTTTATTAATAATTGATGTAAAAAATTTGACTATAATAATAATTTAAAAAAAAATCTGTAATATACAGTATATAATCTTAATTTTAATAGTAATTATTATAATTATTGAAATGTGTTCATTTTATTCTGATTTTCATATTTTTATTTAATCCATAAATTTAGTAATATTAAACATTTAAGCATTATATAAAATGATAAAAAAAAAAAATTATGCTATATTATTAAATTTGATAATAATGTTTTCCCAATTCAAAGGAGCTTTAAATTCAAGAAATGACCGATCATCTGAATCTAAAAATTCCAATTGGAAAGTTTCCAACTTTAATATAAAATCTTTTAAAATTTTAATTTTTGAATACTTACAATTCCTCGTATATTTCAAATGCGTTTGAAATCTAAAAGTTGATAATTGAGAACAAAATTGGTTAATGATATTTGATAAATCTATTAAATCAAGATCTAATTTGCAATCATTAATACACAAATATTTCAAATTGGATCCGTGAACTTTGATTATACTAATTAAATCCTCACAATCTAGTGTAGAATAATCAAAAATTAAAGATTTTAGATTTGGAAAGTTCATTCTTAAAAGTAATTGCGAATCTTCATTATCTAAATTCCAATTAGAAAATTCCAATAGTTCTAAATTTATACAATATTGTAAATTAATTAACGAATTATTTTTCCATAAATATTTTCTTTTAGCAAGTTTAATATGAGTAATAGAGTTTGATTGAAACTTTATTCCTTCTTTTATATCAGGGAATTCCCTCTTAATGATCAGTTTCTTTAAATTTTTTTGAACTCTTATAAATTTAGAAAGTCCGTTGTGATTAGAAGAGTAACAATCGATAATTAAGGTATTAAGATTTTTAAGAGAATTTGAAAAAATCTCAATATATAAAGGATTTTTATTATTAATTTTCAAAGATGAGATTTGTGATAAAGGTGTTACTCGTTGTACAATTTCTTGGTCAATAAAAAAAAGTCTCTCATTCCCTCGTGATAGGTCATTTATCTTTAACTTTGATATCCTTTTGTTCTTTTTTATGAACATGCTAAATAATTGAACACCATCTTCTTCAAATCTTAAATATTTCCAATTTAAAGTCTTTAAAAATGAAGGATAATCAAAAAGTAATTCTTTCCCGTCCCCGTCATCAATGAAATGTCGATAAATATTTAATAATTCTTTGTAGGTCTTATAAACGTAATAAATTTTTGGTTGGAATATTTTTATGTGAGCAAATTTGAATGGATTTCTCCATAAAATTTCTATTACAACCCTCGCCCATAATCGATTAACAAGTAATATAGAATGTAAAGTTTCAAAATCATCTTTGTGATATTTGAAAATGTTTTGTAAGATTTCCAAGTATAATTTTGAAGCCATTTTCTATTCCGTTATTTCCTTTTTCTTTAAAGAATATTTTTGAGAAAACTGAAAACAGAGAATGCCGTTCGGAAAAAAGTTTATATATATTGATTAATGCGACAATTTATGCGCGATACCGGTCGATCTAAAATAAACATTTACAAGCTATCGGCCTATCAGGTCATCCATTATCTTCATCATGTTGAGAGGGATTAAGGGGGGGTTGAGAAACGTGAGAAACGCCCTGTTTCGGGAACCGATAAATCGAGGTAATAGGTGAATTTTATCTTAAAACAGGTTTTTTTTTTTTTTTTTTTCGGATCTATATATCAATTACATTGAAAAAATATATCGGTTAAGAGATCTAACCTTGTTGAAACGGTAAACGTTTAGAATTTGTTTCGATTAAACAAAAAAATCATTTTCGGAGTCTTTTTACGTAATAAACTCTGATCGTTGATTGTGTTACATCAATTAAATGGAAATTCGTTATTCATTTTATTCATTTCTTTAAATTCTAATAAATTGTTATCGTTTCAAAATTAATTATTCGAACAAAAAAGTGTTAATACGTTTATTTCCATTTGGGGATGTTTTGGGATATAAATGATGTAAATAATTAAATAATTCTTAATATCCATCTTCAATTGAGGGTTCTTAATTAGACTCATAATGTATATTAATGAGATGTACAAATATTCCTGATTTTAATCAAGTCTTGATAAGCCAACCCATTATTCTCGGAGTAATTCATATAAATAATTAATTATTGGTCTAGAAAAATCAATTCGAAACGTTCTCCTTGTAAATTATATTGTAGTTTGACAATTCAAAATAAGGTCGAATACAAATCCTAATCAGGCAAATGAAGTAAAACGTGGCGCAGAAAGATGGAAACAAAAATTTTCATCATCTATATAATAATGAAAAAATCTGAGGGGCTTAATATTTATGACATTCCTTGTATGTCAAAGCAAAATCAATTACATAGTAAGAGTTTCACGATGAAAAAAAAGATTCATCGCCTAATAAAGATTCAAATCTACTTTTAACATTCCATGAATGTAAATAAAAAGCATGTTGTGGTGAACATTTCAAGATGAAAGAAAATAAATCATCTTAAAAAATGTAAATCCAAATTTTTTTTTTTTGAAAAACCATGGTGTGGTAACCTTTTTTAAATGTAAATTACATGGGCTTATAATGTGAAAAAAAAATGGCTTAGTAAAATGTTTGATGCGTGGCGTATGTATATTTTAAAGAAATTTGTACAAAAGAAAAAATTTGAACCTCGAGATAATATAAATACTTTGGATATTGGTTTGCTTCAATATTTTGATACAATTGTATCACTAAACCAATGGCAGGAAATATAAAGAACTTGAATAAAAATAGTCGTAAGTGAAATTTTTTTAATTTTATCGGTTTTATTAATTTTAACACCTTTTTTTTACTTTTTTAAAAATAAGTCGCAAAAAGAGAATTTTTTTCTTATTGGAACCCTTTAAGCTTCCCAACAGTTAATATCGAAACGGTTAAAAAATGGACCATCCAACAACTTGCGCAATATTTACAAGTCATGTTCAACGTAGAAGGATTTTGTCATCAAAATTTATTCAATAAAGATTTAATACGTAAATTTCGAGAACAAAAAATTGACGGGGAAAATTTTTTGAAAATGACAAGATACGATTTTTATAAGATGAAACTCTCGGGATTATTGGTTTTACATTTAGAAGCTGAAATTATACGTATACACGGTAAGAAAGAATTCTATTCATTAAATAAATAAATATATATCGATATAAATATAATTATTTTTTTAAAAAAAAAATTTAATTCACAACAGGTTCTTATAAAGATGATATATATTGTGAACCTGAAGGTAATAATAGTTTATTTTATGCAAATCATTTTTTTTATTAAAAAAATTTTTTTTTCATTAACCTCAAAAAAAAAAAAAAAAAAAAAATTTTTTTTTAGTTTTACCTAACATTATTTGTTTTGAAGGAAAAAGATTTTGTTTATTAAATCAAGTCAATTTAATCAATAATAAGAACTCATTTCAACAACTTATTACAAGAAAACTCGATAAAGTTCCTTCGATATATGATTTAAAAAGATTCCTTTCTACTCCATTATCAATGAGGATTCCGGTTCCATCATGCCGTCACGAGAATGATCCCCGAATATATTCATACATTATACCTCAAAATCAATGTTTGGATGATAATGGGAATGTCATCTCAATTTCTTCAATTACATTGCCATTTATCAATGCTTTGCTATATCCAAGTTATTTCAATTCGTTCTGTCAAGAAAGTGATCTGAATGGTTATATTCATATAGTTGATATGTTGATTCAAGGAACTTTCAATTGTTTACAAACAGAAAGGTCTCAATGGTTATTCATGGCAAGAAATTTTATTAAATCAAAAGAGGATTTATCAAGACCAAATTGGATGTGCTGGGTTAACAAGCATCTCTTAATTCATGGAGAGGAATTACCAGAGAACATCGAATGGGAAGTTGGAATACAACGTATATTTGATAAAATTCATTGGAAAGATATTTACTACTCACAATTACCTTTTAAATTCATTTACATTTCGAGAGGTTCGAAATTAAGATGGTACGCGTTCGACCCTTTAAGAAACAAAATCTCGCAAGTTACTCAAGATTTTAACATGGATAAAACTTTGGATCGATTGAAAATCATTCGTACCGTGATCAACATTTACAGCGTGCTCGTTTCGATTAAAAGAAATTGGTCAAAATATATGATTGACAAACCTACTTATCCCTTATATCTCTCATATAATCGTGACGGTAACACGACGATAGAATTTATGGGTAACTTTGTAAGAAAGTCCTTATTAACACAAAGGATTCAAAGGTTTAATTTTGATAAATTAAGAGAACTTTATTCAGGAACGTCTCATATTAAAAATCTAGTTCATTGTGTGGATTTAGAAGGTAAACTCTCCCATCCAATTTTAACTAGGGATGGAATTTGTTTGATTTTTCTACATCCTGTGGGACATTATCATTACCCAAGGAGTGAAATAGAGATCAAATCAGCGATTAAAACGATCTTACAAGTTCTCGGAGACATGCATCAAGCAAATTGGACACATAGGGATATATATTGGGGGAATATTTTAAGGCAGGATAATGGGGAGTGGTTGGTAATCGATCTGGAATTAGGTGGACCGGTTAATGAAATATTACAAATTACCCTTTGGAATCGTTGGCCCGAAGAAGCTGTAACCGGTAAACCATACCTCGCGTGTTATGATATTTACCAAGTTGGGAGACTTCTTGATGATTTGAAAGATTCAACGCAATGGTATTACTATTCAGATCAATTTATTCACTTTAAAAGATTTTTGCTTGATGCCGCAAAGAAAAACTTCACCGCAAAAATGGCATTACAGCATGAATGGTTAACTGGATAGATGGTAAATGTTTTAATTTCCAAAATTTCCAAAAAAAAAAAAAAATAAAATAAAATAAAAATAATAATGTATTTGTATTTTATATTTGTAAATTTTAAAATAACTTTTTGTACCTAATTATTAATTAATTATAAAAAGTAAAGTTTATTTTTCCAACCAGTAAAATCCCTACTACAATAACTATCATCTTCACAGTAATAAATATCGGCTGGATTTGTACGCCCAGATGTTTCACATTTTGAGAATTGTTGAGTAATCCTCGTGGAAGACCTATGATCTAATTGGGTCAGCCAATCCTCAAGGAGATTTATGATTTGATTAATATCAGGTCTAAGGGAAGGTGAATGAGACCAACATTGTTTTAAAAGTTTTAAATAATCGTTTGGAATGTAATTTTCGGGAAAGTAAAATTTTGGTCTCCTGTGTTGAACGATCACTTTTGTGGCCAATTTAATATCATGACTTTTAGTGTGAAATGGTTTAAAACCTGTCAAGACAATATACATTATCATCGACAGACTATAAATATCTGAAGAATGGGTGTACTTATTATACTGTAATACTTCCGGTGCCATATATGGAAGCACTCCGTACAAATGATAATACGTTGATTTAGTTATCCCCGTGTCCGTTATAATCCATTCATATTCATCATAATCAATCGGGAATAAATTTCCTCCGTGAAGGTTTTTATGGACTAATCCAAGGTCATGAATTTCTTTTAACTTTAACGATATCTTCAACAGGGAAAGAATTTTCTCCCTCCAATCCAAAAAGGTTTGATTGTATAAATCTCCCCTCTCAAAGTATTGCATTACGATCATAAAATTGTGCGTTATCGGATCTCTTGTTATCCCATAATATTGCGGTCCTCTTTCATAATGTCGTAAATTCAAGCATGAATTTAACGAGGAAAGGAATTCATAATTCACATCGGGAAAATCTCGAAACATTTTCAAAGAAACTTTGATTTTTTTCGTCCAAATTGCTGAATACATTGAACTATATCCTCCATGTGAGATCAGCTTAACTTCGTCAAATTGTTCATACGGTATTATATTTAGATGACCTGTTTTAAAAAAAAAATGTTGATCAAAAAAAAAGTTTTTTTTTTTTAAAAAAAAATAAAAAATAATATATATATATATATATATATATATGGAGCTTACTTTTGAGTAAATTGTCAATAGGAGATTCATTCTGTTGATGATGTTGACGTAACGAACAAAAGTCGATAAGTTGACTCGTAAAAACCGCCTTTTCGTGTATGTTATGTTCCCTAACGATGTTCGTATCCATATAAACATCATCAACCTCTTCGATTTGAGAAATAATTAAATGTTCTTGAAAATCATCATCAGTATAATCGAAATTATTCAAAGCATATCTCCATTCGGATAATAATTTTAATAATTCGTTAGATGTAGGACGATTTTTAACATTATCACTCCAACATCTTTTCATTAAACTTAAAAATAAATCAGGGATGAATATATCAATAGTTGGACGTAACCCATTTATAATATGCTTTGCAAGTTCCAAATCATGTGCTCTATCAGCATAAGGTAATTGCATCGATGCCAACATCCACATTATGATCCCAAAACTATAAATATCAGCTGCCATCGTGTACCTCCCACCACAAATCACCTCAGGTGAGACGAATGGTAAGACACCATAAATCTTTGCAAATGGAACCTTGTCTGCTGGATGCCCAAGACCCATATCCGTAACCGCGAATCCTTCAATGGTGGCCAATACATTCCCCCCATGAAGGTTCCCATGGACCAAATTTCTGTTGTGTAATCCATTCAGCATCTTTGCTAGTTCAAAGCAATCTTCTATTACCTTTATCCAATCTAGATTGATCATGGTTTTATCCTTAATGTGATCATAAAGATTCCCTTCCCTCGCGTAATCCATCACCAACATATAATCCTTATAAACCGGATCTTGAGTTATTCCATAACACCACTCAAAATACTTATCACTAGTTTCATAAGTCTGACGAATAAATTCTTTTAACTAAATAAATAAACTGAATGAAATTAATTAAAAAAAAAGGGGTTCTTTTTATAAAAAGAATCTTCACAAAATTAGTTAAAACCTACCATGCGACAATACTGGGGAGTAATATTTTTTGAATTATCGAGAGACTTCAAGGCAATCATTTGAGGACCGGATCTCGTGTAGTCTTCGCTTAAAACGTCATAACTATATAAAGGGCCGCGAAGCCACATTGCTGTATACACGGTACTATGTCTACCCTTACCATGATATTTTGTTAATTCAAAATCAGAAAAGGGTATCCACTCGATATATTCCTCGGGACACCTTGATAAAAGTTGTGTTTCTTTAATTAAATCATCAATTAATTTATTCTCGCTCGTCCAATTATGAAAGTTGTCTCGAAACCTTTGATGCTCGCATTCAAGGCACCAAATCCACGACGTTTTTTTGTGTCCACATGTAATACACTCTTTTGATGACATTTTATTGAATTAATAAGAAAAGGTATAAAGGATGGAAGGAAAAAATCGATTAATTCGGTTAATCAAAAAACTTGGCCCATTATATATTATAATCTACCTTAATTTGGATAAATATAGGATTATTTACATTTTTGACATTAATTATCACACCTCTATAGTGAGATCAAAAAAAAAAAATGGAAAAATGGTCGGACTATCTGAATGAGAAATTTCGGAATAAAGAGAAACCTTAAATAATGCTATTCGATTGAACAAATTTTTGGGAAATTGTCCATGAACCATGTCAAAGTTTATCATTATGACATTATCATACAGTTAAATGGTAACTTACCTGATTATGACGTTCACGTGATGCCACATGCAAAAGCAAGAAAAAAAGTTACAGCACCCAGTATTCCCACGTTGTCCCCAACCGTAGTACTGACTGGGCCATCAGTGGCTTAACTTCGGAGATCGGACGGGTTCCGGTGCTTTTCACTGTGTATGGCCGTAACTGAAAGACTTTGCTTAACAAGATCATTTGAATTAATTTATTCCATATTTGTAAATTTAAAGAATCATCGAAAATTCAAACATTAGATTTGGGAACGATCATCTCGTCAATAAATTGGACATTGCATTTAAATTATTCTTCATTATTTAACTTACAAAATCGAATCCTTTAATTATTATTTTTGTTTAAAAGAGCAAAAATTACAAAATGTTCCTGAGTTCAAAATTTTTGAATTTTAATTTCTTACGTATTAAAAGAAACGCAATATTGGACAAAGTAACTGAAACTTTGATTGTTTTATTGATACGATGTTTTGATAATTTGATAGTTTAATTTTAAAAAAACATAATGTAGTATATTATTATTAACATTTCATTATACAACTTCATATTGCAAAAATCAAATTATTTAATAATGATTATCGAGGCCAATTAATCATTTCGTACAACTAAAGCAAAAAGTTACAGTACCCAGTCATCAGTGGCTTAACTTCGGAGATCAGACGGGTTTCACTGTATGGTCGTTGCTTCGATTTCGAACATTCTCGAATAAACCACACTTTTCGTATTACTAATCTACTTGATTATAATACAGCTTTGTGTAGATTTTCGCATTATATATCAAGTATAAGGAAAAGTAATTTTTAAAAAAAACAGTTCTATTAGTAGCTCACATTTTAAAACAAAAATCACCTTTTTTAACAACCTTTTTACAACCTGGCTCAGAACAAGACTACTTACCAATTACTGACATATGAGAAATCTTTAGAGACAACCAACAGACACAAATCATGCAAAAGGTCAAGATCTGCTACACCAGAGTCAGTTCAGAACATCTTCAACAATACTCTCCAGAATACGAAATCATCAGTAATATCAGATTGGGATTTAATTGAAAATGCAGGGAGTTTGTTGTCCTTTTAGAATGAATACATACGGGAGAAATCAAAGAAGTGGTGATTATCTAAAAGGTTTATTTTTTTATTTACTTTGATTTTTATCATTTATTATTTTACTAACTTTTTTTTATTAGGACCAATTGTGCCAATTTGGATCTGAGCTTGTGAAATAGATCTTTGAGAAAAATAGGACTCAGCTTGTGATACTCAGTATAGATGTTATTGCTGAAAGAAATGAAGCTGGAGAACTTGCAGAAGACTTGCTCTTAATCATTACAGTATTTGTGACAAGAAATAATAGAATGCATTCTGTCGCCAATTGTAAAAGAAAATGAGAAGCTGTTAAAAAGCAAGAGTTCTAAGATTCTAGCAGGCAAAACACAATGTATTTGTCTCTTTTTTACATAAGAGAAGAAGTTAAAACTCAAATACTAGATGGGAATAGTATGATAGACTTACAATCAGTGTCTCATAGCAGTCAAAAAAGAGGATATCAAGCGAACAAAAAAAGCTTTGTGAGTACAATGTATTAACGTCGTAAATTTCAATAAGACTAAACTTCAATAGGTTCTCAAAACTTCTTATGATATTTGTGATGAAGCGATGAATGATTTGCTTAAATCATATTCAACAAAATTTGCTGCAAAATGGATAAAATTTAAGATAAAATTTCATTCCAAAAAAGATCAATAACAATCTATTACAGTTCTATCAAAACACTGGAGATAAATCTAAAGGAGTTTATTCATTTCTTCATAAGATAAAGTCAGTCAAAAATCTTCCAGCAAAATTCCATTACAATACATGACTTGTAATAAATCACTTGAAGAATTTTATCTTTGTATTCTTCAACTACTTAAGATATGAGCCAAAAATCAAGATCCTATACAATCAGAGAATGCAGTGATTACTCTAGATCCAGGTGTTCAGATATTTATAATTGGATATGATCCAAGTGAACAAGCTGTATTCTAGGGTTCCTCAAAATCGAATCAAATCAAATATTTAAGCAATTTGAATTTGATTTAATTTTTTCAAATCAAATCAAATCAAATTGAATTGAACTCAAATATTTAATCGAATCAATTTGAATCAATTTGAATTTGATCAAATCAAATCAAATCAAATCAAATTGATTGAATCATATCGAATTGAATTGAATCGAATATAAATTTTTTTTAATTTTTACAATGATATATTAAAATAAAGTTATTATAAAGGTTTAATTAAGAAAATTATTAGTAATTGCACTAAAAAATTTCAAAAATAGCTTTTACAAAGTAAGTTTAGTAACAGGTGAATTATTACTATTAAACTTAGTAAAATAACTCTGCAGTCTTAGTTTTACTAAGAAAATTTAGTAATAACCACCATTGCGGCTTTGGTTTACTAAGAAAACTTAGTAATAACTGCCATCTCAGCTTCGTAATCATTTTATTATAAAAAATGTTTCCAAAGTTGTGAAGGCGTTTTTTACTAAGTTTATTAGTAAAATAACATTTCTGAAGCCATAGAGGCATTTTTTTACTAGGATTCTTAGTAAAAAAACGTTTCCGAAGCCACAGAGGCGTTTTTTATTATGTTTCTTAGTAAAATAACGTCTCCAAAAGCTGTAAAGGCATTTTTACTATATTTTTCTTAGAAAAAAGGCATTTTCAAAGCCACAGAGGCACTTTTTACTATGTTTTCTTAGTAAAAAAAGGCATTTTTGAAGCTGCAGAGATGCTTTTTACTATAGTTTTCTTAGTAAAAATCACTCCTGAAGCTTTGGAAATGGCTTTACTATTGATTCGAATTAAATCAAATATTTGAATATTTGATTTGAATTTGATCGAATTGAATCAAAGATTAATTTAGATTTGATCAAATAAATCATTCTTTGATTTGAATTTGATCAAATCAAATCAAATATTCAAATATCAAATTGAATTGCAGAACCCTACTGTATTCTATAGCAAAATGATATTAGTAGAATTTATCAGCTTTCTTAAATATATGACAAAATTCAAAGCAAATATTTTACTATTCATGAAAAAGTACACAAATGAAAACACTATAAACTTTGCAAAGTCATACTTCGTATATATATAAAAAATCTATTGTTTATTTAATGATTGTTACCATAAATTTGCCAAATAGCTGTATTAAAATTATTGTATTATCTTGTTGTCTAAGTTTAAGACACAAGAAATGGTTAGACATGAAAAATGGCAGATTCGTTCTAAGACAATACTGATAATATTAACATGGTCTCACTACCAATTCTGTCAATATCTTCTACACAAAGTTTGTGAGTATTCATGATGTCAGGTAATTATATATATACCAGTAAGACTTGTGAGTGCTATGATCATATCTATCAAAAATTGGGTGAATCCAAAGTGTTCTGTTGCTTAAGTTGTATAGCTGAGCTTGATCGGGATATCAATGGTATCAATGGTATTCACAATATACTACTTTGCTATTTTACTATTATATTTAAAGAGCTAGTTTATAGTAGTGCTAGAACCTATCCTCAGAATCTTCATAATCCTTGCAGAATATGTATATTTTCTTATTGGGCATGATCAGAAATATGATATTTGATTAGGAATATATAGGTTTAATTGTAAACATTGTAAAGTTAACAATTTCATAATTTAAGACACAACAACAAGTATGATAATGATCAATAAAATTACACAACAAATTACAAGAGAAATTATAGAATAATAAAAAGAATAATACTTTATTAAAAGAAAGAAGAATAAATTACAGACTAAAAGGAAGATTATATGAAATAGATAAATTTGAGAAGGAATAATTCAGATAAATTAATTACCGAAAGAAAATAGGTAATTAAAAAACTAAATGAAAGTTTAAGAAAATAGATAATTAATCAATTGAATGGAGTGTCTTATAGAAAGACAGAAAATATTTTGAAAACATTAATTTGAAGAAATAACATAAACATACATAAAGAATACAATAATTGGAAATGACAAAATGTATCTTATGAAAGCTTGTGTAATATAAATGTTATACATGGTATCATAAAAACAGAAGAAGTTCGTTTATAAAACAAGTATAAAAGTAAAATTAAATTCAGAAGAAAAACAAAGTAAATTTGGAAATAAAATACGGAATAGAAAAGAAAAATAGTAGAAATAAAGTAAATATTAAATATCACATAGTAATAATTAAATTATTTATTACATGTAATTATTATTCATCACATGTTCATTATAGAATTAAATATCACATGGCAATTAATTAGATTAATTGTCACAGGTAGTCATTTATTTATTCATCATTTTTACTATGTAAATTTATTATATAAACCCTTTGGATTCCCTCAAGGAACAATATGTTCAATTTTCAAAATAATAAAAAAAAAATAATAATTTTAATAAATAAACTTTTAATACAAATAAAAATGTTTGAAATAATTAATTGTTGAACAATTAAATTATGGAAATAAATAAAGTTATTTCACTTGTATATAAACTTTAATTTTAGAAAGATGATGTAGAAATGAAACTCAGAAAGAATAATGAAAATTATGACACATATTTAATGAATACTTAAACATAAGAAAAAATAATCAGAAAAACATTTAAAAGAAACAATCAGAAGTAACATTCAGAAGAAACATTCAGAAGCAATAATCGGAAGAACATTCAGAAATAATATGCAGAAGTAATAATTAGAAGATATTTAGAAAGATAACTTAAAAGAAATATAATATTAAAACGAATACTTAAAGAATACTTAAACAACAATAATATTGTAAAGAAATTATAAAAAAGATTCTCAGCAATTAAATATTAATTTGTAAAACAAATCCTCTTGATGACAAATGGCAGAAACGATCAAGTAGGTACAAGCTATGTTGAAGCTTTCAAACTCAAAAATGCTATACATTTGTAAAACAAGGGTTATGTCAACTACAGCATAACTGTTAATAATTCTGAAGTTGAACTACTTAAAGAATTGTTTATTTTTACTTCAATTGTTTTGTATACATTTTTAAAAAAAGTTGAGAATTTTTTTCTTACCATTTTAGTTATTTTTTATATGAGAAAAATCTTCTCTAAATTATTTTCCATCATAAAAAAAAAAATAAAAAAAAAATTATCTAATGATCAAATCTTGTATTCAAAAATATTTCCACGTGTAATTGCGCAAGTATCCAAAGCGATCCCAAAAAAACTTTAAGTTGACGTTTAACTTCCAAATCTTAGAGTTAAAATTGAAATTTTCCGGGATTCAAATTGATTTTTTAATGAGAGAAAAAAATTTGTTTGAAAATTGTAGATATTTTCTAAAAAAAATAAAAAATAAAAAATAAAAAAAAAGATTGTGAAAGAAATTATAATGACTTTACATAATAATTTGTGAATTTTTATAAGATTATTATTATTATTATTATTAATTTTTTTTTTTTTTTTGTTATTATTAAATTAAAAAATAAAGGAAAAAAAAAAAAGAAAAGAAAAAGGTTAAATTGTTGAGACACCCAATTTGCAGAATTCTTTTTCTCATGAATTTGATTTACGGTTTTGTTATCAGATTAAGCTTGCTGTTCAATTATCGTAATCCTGCTTGAGACGGATTGAAAACCCGAATCAATTTTTGGACTGTCCGGTAAAGGAGGTTGATTTATCGATGAACCATCATTACCTCCGGGATTATATGGTTGTAGGTCTATCGACTCATGGTCTTGCACATACGCCACACGATCTTTTGGAGGTGAATAATAACAGCATGGGAGAAAGAGCGCAGCTTTTTTTGTTGTTCCAAAAATCATAAACAGGATCGTACCACTGTAAGAAAAATTAAATTTGAATCCAATAAAATTGAAGACAAATCAAAATATTTTTAAACCAAATTCATACATACTAGGTAGATGAAGCAAAATCAATGAAGGTAAGTTTGTTATTGTCCCCAGAAAGATCATGATCATTATTAATCTTCAAAAAAATTGAGGGTATCAATGAGGCTAAAATCATGAACGAATAGAAAAAGCTAAAGACGACTAATCTAGCGGCATCACCGAGGGTGATCGCAGTGTAACGATTTTGATTTCGGGTGTGATTACGCCATCTCCTGAAAAGAATGGTCACGGAATGAACTAAGTTATAATAATAATGAAATTTTTAATATTAAAGATTTCCCATGTGTTGAATAACATCGCATTTACCTGTGATAATAGTGGACGTAATGGCCAGGACGGAAGTAGGGATGATGTAGTTCAGCCATGCTTGGTACGAAGGAGTTTGCTTACAAGACAACACGGCCGCTCGAACACCCCAATTTTCTTCGTTACTGGTAACTATCAATTCAATACCATTTACTAATATAGTCAAACCCCAAATTATTCCACTAATATGCCAAAAGTATTTGTCTTCAATGTGATAATTATAGCATGTTTCCAACCATAAATAGATGGACAAGGCGGCCGGTAACAATTTTAAAGGAAATTTAAAGAAACCCACGAGTTTATTTTGAATTATGCATAGAGGGGTGTCCAAAGCTCTCTCTAATAAACTGTTTCCGTAAATTATTATTAATGGTAAACTTAACAAGCCCGTGATAAGGGTGCAAATGCAAAGTTGAAAGATGGTCCTCGTAAAATAAGGATTCGTATTTATTAAGATATAAATGAGGGTGACTAGCAAAGATAAGCTTATCAACTGCACGCAGACATAAACAACGACCAAAGGTGAATATACTGGCATAACTTAATTATAATAAAATGGTTTAAAAAGGGCAAAAAAAGGGTTTGGATGCGTAAGTAGTTGGATTTGTTTGTTGGGAGGGAAATGAATAAATCATACAATCCGCTTTGACTAATAAAAACAACATAAAAAAGTGGAAAGGAAGGAAAAAAAATTTTTTTAAAAAAAAATGATAAAGAAAAACCGAGAAGGAAAGGGTGGGTGTGCCAAGGTATGTTGGTTAAGGAAAATTTATGGGAATATGAGGGTTCAAAAAATAACAACCCGCGTCCAGTTTTTAGCCCGCGGATCTTGTAAACAAGTCTATATATTTAAAAAAAAAAAAAAAATACTCGAATGGAGTTTTCAATTTATTTATATTTAATTGAATGAATCCGTTTTTGATTTCTAAAGATCCTTATTATTTGACATTAAAAGATTTGGTTTTTTTTTTAAAATGACATGATTTAAGATTGGGTTTCAGCATCAAAAACTGGTTGACTGTCACTTGGAATTCAACACTAACGATAAAATGGTTAACATATGTTGTGGTCCCTTATTTCAAAGCATAAGTGGAACGTAAATAAAAAAAACAATAAATAAATACACTCTGATCACAAATAAATCAAATTATAATACATCAGATAAATAATTCATTTATTTCGAACAATGAACTTCGTCTTGCTACGAATGCAATATTAGTCATTTATTATGAAGTTAAATTTTTGTGTTAATTACGACAATTTTATTATAACCCATAAAAAACAGACACATGGACATTTAAGGCTTGTAAGTGAAGTTATACACTAACTTCATTAGAATATTTTTTTACGCCTTTAAACCTATTTAGCAAACGAAGTCATACAATGTTGCAAACAATAATTCGAATCTTTCCTTAAATATTATCATCAATAATAAAAGCAATTCTTGTTGTTTCATAATTCCCAAGAAAAATAAAAATTTTAATGCTAAATTCTAGAACACACGCAAGAACAAAAATTTATTTTTCGTATTTGAAACAACTTACAAAGGTTTAGGAAGATGGAATATGTTTCTCAATTTTAATTTGGGTTCAAAACAATATCTTAGCCTTATCTTTGTTATTATACATGATGATGTGATCTTCGGTATCTTTAATTGTGGACAAATGAAATTCACGGTCATGGGTCATGCCTTCCAACCGTGTCTGAATCCGTCGAGGAATTGGTTATTTTTTACAAAATCTTTGTACAAACAAATATTTCCAATTATAATTTTAAGTCTAATGAACTTTTTTCGTTGTTTTTGGAATTCATTAGAGTAGCATACAGTGCATGAAAAATCATCGACATGCAACTCATCGGGTCATCTAATCACATCCCTCTACATCGTAACAAAATCAATAATTTTTTTTTTTCTAATTCCAGTCAAACTTATCGATGGCATGATAAATCATGTGATTTGTCGTAATTTTTCGGAAAGGATACAAGGATTTTTATTAAAAGCATAAGATTTATTGGCTAGAATGGTGTCCAAAAATTACAGATACTAATCTTCATGTGACGATAAGAATCTGTGCAGCGTCTTTGCGCTTCTTTTTTAATCTCTCAAACCTCCACATTCATTCGATATAAGAAATGACAATGGATGATTTCGATGACAACAAGTATAAAGTTGATTTAAACAGTGTTAAAAAATGCAACCTATAACATTCATTACTTGAGAATTCTAAAAATATGAATGGATCAAAATTCAACATGAACTTGGATTGATTACTGATGAAGGATGTTATCATCTCATGTGCTTAATATATAAATATTTTACAATATTCAACTTTAAACAATGCAATTAATTAATCCTTCATAATAACAAAAGTAATGCACGATATTTAAATATTGTCCAAAACAATCATTTCAACTTCATTTCGAAATGGATTCTCATCCAATCAAATAAGCATGTGCAATACAACATCGCTTGTTTAATACCAGCCACGCTTCGTTGATTTTTTAATCTCGGATAATTATACATTTTTAAAAGGATAAATTATGAATTTTAAAGAATTTTTTTTAACATCAAAAGTGGTAACATACCTTTAAAACAGTGTAACCATAATATATGCAACTTTATGCTTGTTCTGTTAAAATTTCTTATTTAGAATTCTCATAATAAAAAAATGGAAATTTTAAATAGAAATCCGTGAACTATATTTTAAAGTATCTATAAATAAAAAGTTTTTTTTTTTACTTTTTCTTGTAAAAAAAACTTGAGTATAAACTTGTTTATGCCTCAATAACTATCATAATAAAAATGAACTGCTATTAATAGCCCTGAGAAAAACTGACGATTTTATGTGGATTCTTTTTTCTGAATTTTTTTTTTTTTTTTTTTTCATTGTAAAATAAAAAAATGAAGTTGAAAAAAAAAATTTATTTTATAATAAGAAAATGATCATTGACCATTGATATTGTTTAAATCGATTTTCAAATTCCGCCAAGAATCTGATTCGACAAAAACCCTTTTCCCTTTTGTTGTTATTAGGAATGCAAACAGATTAAAAATAAGTTTAATGACATCTAAAAAACTTTAAAGTTGCGTTTAAACTAAATATGTTAATTTAGAAAAAAGAACTTTCGCGCTATTTCCCCCATGAAATGACCAATCTAGACTTTTTTTTCTTTAAAAAAAAAATATAAAATAAAGGACTGAAATCCCCTTCAATGTAAAATGACGCATGTTCAGTTTTTTCCCTTAATAAAATGGTTCGTGTAATTTATCTGATGTAATTGGGCTGATATTTTTTTTCACCAAAAATATATTAATAATGAAAATGAATCCAGCATTATTACCCGATTAATTAATAACAGCCATTCATTGTTCTGTTGGTCATTTTTATCTAAGTTCATCTTCCTTATGAATAAAAAGATACTTTATAGGCATGGTTAACTTATTTATTAGCTATTTATAGATAAGATTTATCTTATATTTTTTTTCTCCTTTTTCGTTTCTGTATTAATAACTTGATTAGTTATAAAACAATTCATATATATATTTATGTTTGTACGCACATCGATGTTGCGGCCGAATATCCTAGAGTTCGGATGAAATGTAACACGACCTACGAAAAAAAAAGTACGAAAATACTGTCAAATAGATTTAATTACATTTCCTCTGTACGATTGATTCAATTGTGATAGCAAATGCGCACCCCCGGGTCTCTTTTTTTTTTCTTTTTCTTCTTAATATGATTAATTTAAATTAATTAATTGAATAAATTAATTGTAATTATCAAAATTACTCTTTCCGTGTAAATATATATATATATATATATATAAAATGCATTGTTTTTATTTTTTATGTTACTGTAACACTTTTTGCAGTAAAATTTGTATGAGGAGTATGAGGAGTACAATTTGAGAAGTTGTAACTTCTTTGTGCCCTTTTTTGTGCATACATTTTTTTTTTTTTTTGCATTTATTAGTGTCTATCCCGCAAAATTTGATTCTCCCAAGTCCATTAGGTTTACTCTTTCCTGTTCTCTGCACCTAAAGATATTTTGCCCTTTGAGCTAATAAAAAAAAAAATAAAATAAAATTAATAATAATTTTTTTTCTTTTCTTTTAAAGGAAAAGGAAAGGAATATTATTAAAAAAAAAAAATTATGCTGCTGCAACGTATTAATAATAAACTTTATAGGGTAGAAAAGAGTGCGTCTCTTGGACTTTTCATAAATAATACATTATCAGGACCTATGATGATGATATTATTCTACATATGTTTCACCACAATTTTCTTGTCACAGTTGACTTCTGCGGATGAAACATTTTTAACTTATGACGCTGAGAAGGATCTTAGGATAATACAAGGAACAAGTTATAAGGATGGAAGTCTCTTATTAAGATTAACCAAACTAGGGAACAAAGCAAATTGTAATGAACCAAAATTATGGTTAGATATAATCGAACCTGATGGAAAATTCACTGCTTTAACTATTGAAAACCACAACATTCCTGAAGATAATTTTTGTTCAATTTCAAAAAAGGCTCTAGTTAAAAGGCATCCAGAGTGTGATGGTGCAGGTTCCACATCTGATGCATGTTGTAGTAAATTTCCTGAATTATGTAAAAAACCTAAAAGCGAAACTGATTGTGGAAAAGATCCCGGCAATCCAACTTGCAACCCTAAAAATCCTAAAGAACCAAAAGTGCCAAATGAACCAAATGCTTGCACAAATCAACCTGGTTCCGATGAATGCCAAACCTTTTGCGCAAAGAATCCTGGTGCGACTGGATGTGGTGCTAAAGTTCCTCAGAATTGTGAGAACAACCCAAATGCTCCCGGATGTGGCACGTGTTCGGCAAATCCAAAGGCACCCGGCTGTGACACGTGTTCAACAAATCCGAAGGCTCCCGGATGTGGTGACGCGGATGCATGCTTGAACAACCCAAATGCCCCCGGATGTGCTGCAAAAACACCGTCGAATTGTGATGTAAACCCTTATGGGCCCGGGTGTAATGTAGATTGTGGAAAAAACCCCGCACCTTCAGGTTGTGCTAACGTTCCAGACTGTGGAAATAATCCCGATGCGGACGGATGTAATGGTGACAAATTGGACTGTGTCAGATTTCCGAGTGCTCCTAATTGTGGTGCTAAAGCTCCGGCAGATTGTTCAAAAACTCCTAATGCACCAGGATGCGTCGAATGCGCAAAAACTCCCAATGCACCAGGATGTGTCGATTGTTCAAAAACTCCCAATGCACCAGGATGTGTCGATTGTTCAAAAACTCCCAATGCACCAGGATGTGTCGATTGTTCAACGACACCAAATGCGCCAGGATGTGAACAGTGTACTCAAAATCCATATGGCCCGGGGTGTGGAAACGTTGATTGTAAAAAAACCCCTGAAGCTCCAGGTTGTTCAAATATTCCTAATTGCGAAATTAATCCAAATGCTGTAGGGTGCATTTCTAATCAATTGGACTGTATAAAATATCCAAAAGCTCCTGAATGTATAAACAAAAAACCGGATTGTTTCAATAACCCAAATTTGCCTGGATGTAATGATTGTAATAATAACCCGTATGCTGTTGGATGCGATGTATGTGCACAAGTCCCACAATCTGTGAGATGTCAAGTTGGTTATTGCGATAAAAATCCTGATTTACCAGAATGTAAATTAACTTTGACGGATAGTATA
This sequence comes from Funneliformis geosporum, assembly GCA_946474995.1. NCBI lineage: Eukaryota > Fungi > Glomeromycota > Glomeromycetes > Glomerales > Glomeraceae > Funneliformis > Funneliformis geosporum. The sequence continues at coordinate 9,684 of CAMKVN010000411.1, read as the reverse complement.
ACGATTTATGCAATTGAAAGAAAATTTATCTTGGTCACATATTATTGTAATCCGGCAATAAATAATGACGTTTGCGGTAAGACGATCAATTGGGAAGGAGCAGTATTCAGGTACATAAGATATTTTGTTATAATTCATATGTTTTCATTCGGATTATTTACTAATTAAAATTTACGCCGTACTTAATTAAATTCAGTGAGATCATTTTCGAGAAATCATGCACTGATGGTAAAATAGTTGAGAGCATTAATGTCAAAGGAGGATTTTTACATGTTTGTTATAAGTCTGAAACCAAAGAAGCCGTTTGGACCACTTTTGGAGCCCCGTAAGTTTCAGATTCAAATTCACGTTTTATCATCTTTCCTTTTTTTTTGCCCAAACTCACGTGATTTATTGACTCATTTAGAAATACAAAAGGAGAAGTAAACCAAATTGCAACGAATAAAATAACCGAAGTATACACGTTTGATGCCAATTTTACAAACGTATTCCAAACAGAAGATGGTGGATATTGTATAGTGACGAGTAAATCTGCTGATGGTTCTTCAACATTTTCCGTGCCATGGAGTATTCTCGTTACATTTATCCCAAAAGATTCCACAATTGGAACATCTGGACCTTATGAAATTTACAAAGAAACGGCAACAACGGTTATCATATTACACATATTCAAATGTAACATAGCATACCAATCATCAGGATACAGCTGCATAATTCAAACAGTCGATGGAGGCCAAACAACATTTACTGAAGTTGACTTTTTAGGCACAGGTAGTAACGGTAAAGTTACTAAAACACCAAAATATGTAGTACCGCAGATTACGGCCGAAAAGGTTGTGACGGATGTTGAATCATTAGCTTATGGTGGATATGTTATTGTAACAAAGGACAGTACTACCGGAAAGAATGATGGTTATGTTGTTAATAATGAAGGGGTGTATAATGCAACTATACTTTGGGGTCTTTCTGATAAATATTCTTACGTTGACGTTGTTGTACTTCCAAATAATACGATTGTTGGTATTCCCAATGACTCTTCAAATGTTGGAACTGGTGGCGGTGAAAGTATTAAAATCGCTTCAACTGATGATTTAACAAACTATTCTACAAGTAAGTTTTTTTCTAAATTAATTTTTTTTCTTTAAAAAGAGAAAATTCTAAAAATTCTTATATAGTTGAAGGAGGAGATGGAACAGCACCGGGAGGACCAGGAGGATATGGAAGCGCTAAAATATTATCCACAACCCCAGCGAAAGGATCTACAGTAACAGTACCATTAGGTACGAAACAAACAGAAGAATTTACCATTACATATACGATACCTATAGTGGTTTCAACCGGAAATTTCAGTGTATTCCAAGTTAATGGAACTGACGTGATCTTAAAACAAGCAGTCTCAGCAAAAGATGAGCAATATGTTACGGTTCAAGATAATATTGTTAAACTTAAAATATTGAACAGTACTCTAAACACGTATAACGCTCCTAATGTTCCTTATTATGTTGAGGTTGATAATGATTTCGTAAAGGAACAATCAAATGGTCAAAACGTTATAGGAATTAGATCAAAAATTTGGACTTTCAACGCAAGTAGTAAGTACACAAAGGAATCACATGAATACTTTTCTGTTGTTTTTTTTTTTTTTTTTTTAATACTAATTCAAAAAAAAAATATGAATGTAATTTTTTCCTCAAGACGCAAACGCGGCTAACGCAAATACTGTAGAAGGTATATATTTATATATATTATTTTTTAAAAAAATCTTCGATTTGCTTTATATTAAGAAAACTATTATCTTTTAGGCTCAGCTGGATCAGCTAGTGCAATTATCAGATTGTCAGTTGATGGAACGAAAATTTATAAAGATTTTTCTTCAGATGATAGACAAACATTTGTAAATAAAATGAGCGAAGAAATTTCAAGGGCAATTTCATGTGAACCAGGTCGTTTAACAACCACCAAAAAATATCAATACGATGCTAATACCAAAGAAGATCAATTCATAATGAGAGTTGACATCAAAAAATCGGTATCATCTGAACAAGCTAGTTCGGGGCAACTTATAGATAATTTAGATGAAGTCGTTAAATATAAAGCATACAATTCATTATCGAATGGCGATAGCGCTAGTTATCTTGATGAGTCAAATGGAGCTCCTCGAACCGAAGTCCTTAACAAATACAAGTTTATTCTTATCGGATTCTTTATTTTATTGTTCATATTGATCGGATTGGTATGGTGGGCTCGAGGGAAAAATAAGAGAGGACGAAACTTTTTGGCGATATTCTGTCTTGCATTTATCCCAATTGATATAATCTTAGACATTGCATTCATGTCCATTCATGGAAGAGATTACAAATGGGTTCTCCCCATATGGTAAGGAACCTCTAAATTGAAAATTTCGAAGCAATTCTTTTTGACATAATTTATTTATTTATTAATTTATTTTTTATTGTAGTCTCGTTTTTTTCTTGGTTCCAATGCTTCTCAATTTATTATTTACAATTTATATAAATAGAATTGATAAAGAAAATGCAGCACTTAAAACATGGAAGCAAAATCATCCAATCGCGGCAAATGTATTTATAGCATCATCAATTATTGATACGGATGCATTACAAGAAGTATCATCAAAAGCTGGTGGAATTCCAACTTTGAGTGCTCCATATTCACAAAAAGCCGAGAGATTAATCCTGGTTTCAACCGGATTCGTAGCATTTTTCGAAGATTTACCTCAATTTATTTTTTATAGTGTTTATTTATCAAAATACGTTAAACCGGCTATAGTACCAATTCTTGTCTTATCATCATGTATAATTGTTTTATTCCTGAAATTTTCTGCCCTAATATTTTACACGTGCTGTTATAAAAATGGTAGGAGGCAACTAAGTGATAAAGAAAAAGTTATTGACGATGATAGTAGCAGCAGTAGTTCTTCTAGTGATTCTGGTTCAAAAAATCAAAATTACGCTCCCGATAATACAGATACAGGAAGAAGAAATGATAGAACAGATACTGCTAATGTACCACCAACAAAAAGAAATTATTCACCATCAGATGGACCAATTGGTAAATCAAATAAACCTACGGATGGCGCACAAGGACTACGAGATACTCCAAACACTAATGAAGGTCAATCCGCACCGGTTGAATCTTATGGAAATGTTAAACCAGTTGAGGACGAACCTATTAGTCCAATACCAGCCGAGGAAGAACCAAAGACTTCAGCACAAAATGAAAATAACAATAAGGGAAGGATTTCTACATTTATTGGCGGTATTGGCAAGAAGCCAAAGAAAGATGATACCAGTAATACAAACAATATTGAGGTAACAAAAGATATCACCATTTCTGGTACAACTGTGAGACCAGTTACAGATAGTACAATTAGAGATAGTACTATAGAAAATTATAATAATGTCACAAAATATCTCAACTCAACAGAAGGAACAAAATCGGAAGGAGATAATTTAGCAGGAGCATCAAATTCAACAGTACTTGGATTTGGTTTGTATTCATTTGGTGGAGGTGGTTATGTTGATGATACCAATAACAAAATAACCACAGTTACGTCAAAAACTACAGGTCAAGAGACAATTACCAGTAAGGAAAGTGATACTGGAAACGATTTGAAAATTGCCGCCGGAGCAGGAATTGCCGGAGCAGCAGTCGCGACAACCAAATACGTCACTACTAGTACGGACGGTGATGAAAAGGATCACAACAGTACCACTAAAATTGTGAAGACCACCATGACAACATCAGATGGCGGAGTAGAACACATTACTAGAACATTACCTGTTGAATATGTGATAACCGATGAGAAATATTCTACCGGTGAAAGAAGGTATATTACTACCACAACAAATTATGAAGAATATATGATTATCTCTACCGGGGAAAGAGGATATATTACAAAAATTGCAGGTGATGATAATAATGAATATTTTATTACAACCACCGGGGAAAGAAGATCTATTACTACAACAACAGGTGATGATGGTGTTGAAGTATATATTTATACCACTACGGGAGAAATAATATATCTCATTATAACAACAGATGATAAAGAATATATCATGATCTCTGATGAAAGAAGATATATTACTACAACAACTGGTGATGTTGGTGGGAAATATGTTATAACATCATTTGGTGGTGATGGTGGTGATGGTGGTGATGGTGGTGATGGTGGTGAATACGTTACAACAACGACAAAGACAACAAGAAGTGGTGATATAGAATATATTGGAGGAGAAAGAGAACACTTTACTACTACAGGTGGAGAAACTCTCGAAGGTGGAGAGACAACAACAACAACAACCACTTATATTACAAGTAGTAGTGGTAGTGGTGGTAACATGACTTCAATTGGTAGTTCAAGAATACCAACGAGAAAACAAACAGGGAAACAAACAAAAGAATCCACTTCTAGTGAAACAGATGCGAACGGAATTACGACAACAACTAGAACAGTAACTGAAACCGAAAATGGTGAAACGACCGTCACAGTAACAACCACTAAAATAGACCAGAGTGGAAATGAAATATCAAGTAGCTCTAAGACAAATGTTACATATGATACTGTAACTAGTGATGAAAATGGTGACGAAGGCAAAGTTATTACTACCACCATAACTACGAGCGGTGGGGAAACTCAAACTACTACAAGCACTGGTGGAGTTGCGGGTGCTTCTTTAATTGAAACACAACAAACTAGTACCGAAAAGAAAACTTCTTCCGCTGAAAAGCATTCTACATCTTTAACGGCTAGTAATGATAATAGCATCAACAGTACACGTTCGATAAAAAGAACTTCATCTTATGGTAGAAGTGGTGGTAAAATATCAAGAGGTAAAAATAAACCTACAGCGACTACTGCTTCTAAAGTAAATAGAAGTGGTGATCAAGACAAATTAGGAAGGGTTGATAGTGTTGATAGTATGAGCAGTAATGATAGCACTGAATAATTAACGAAAAAAAATAGATTAATTTAAATTATTTATTTATTTATTTACTATCTTACATTATAAAATTTACATTTTATTCGTCTTTATTTTATTTATTTAATAATGTAGCTTACAATTCATCTTATCATATTTTGGGAATTCAAATTTTTTTTTATCGATTTGATTTTTGTTTTCGTTTCGTTACTTAATTTATGTTATTTGAATTCCAGAAAGTTTTATATCTTTTTTTTTTTTGATTTGGGATGTATTTGGTTATATTAGAGATAGACGATAAAATATATATATATATATATATATATGTATATGTATTTTTTAATGAAAAGAATATAATATAGCTTATTAATAAAGATAACTATATCTTGGTGGATTATTAACATGAAAACAATTTTCAACTGTTGTATAATTACACGTGCAATTATTATGTTCTTCATCATCATCAGAATCTCCAAGCACGCGTCGAGCGATCCTTTGATATTCAGGATGGCAAGGACAATAAAAACTTGTGTCCTCATAATTTGGTAAATTAATAATATCTCCAACCGCCATGCAACTTAATAAATTAATCCTGATCCTACCCGTACCACTAATCCTAACCCTATCATCAAATGTTTTCTTTCTATCATTATTATTCGGCAAGCTAATTAAAAAACTAAATTCTAATTCATGTTTAATCTCAATTAATGGAGTATCCAAACTACAATATATCATATTATTATTACATTTAGGTAATTCAAACATGAGAGCCTTTTCATAAATCGAATTTCCAATTTCATTCTCTTCGCAATAATCGTCTTCCTTAAGTTCCTTTACATTGTCAAATTGTGAATGATTTAAATATTGAATGTATTCATTTTTACGTCCATTATTTATATAAGTAACATTTTGTACTAATCGAATTTGTATTGAATGTAATTTAAATTTCTTAATTAGAGGTATCAATTTTATATGAATAGGAACCGTGTCACCAAGTGGAAAAGAGTTATTTGGAATTGACAATTGATACTCGACAATTTGTTCATGAATTCTCGATATTTCTATACCGTACGAATAATTGACATAATCTGGTAATCTTATTATTTCAACTTGACGAAAATTTGAAAGGGTTTTTGAATGAAATTTGGAAATATGATTAACCTTACATTTTAATTTATATTGTATTGATCCCAATTTTGCTTTGATTGATTCCGGAAGTGATCCTGGCAATTGAAATTCAAATGGTAATTTATGAATTCCTGATGAAAATGTTGAATAATTTTGCTTATTTGGTAATTTAGAAAATAATTTACAAAATATTGAACGAGATTTTGAATAATTTAGAAAGGATATATCCTTTGAAATAAGTTCAATTTTATCATCCGTGGCTGCTCCGAATGCTGTGTAAAAAAAAAAAGAAAAATATTATTTTATTAATATTTTATTTTTATTTTTATTTTTAAAAAAAAAAAAAAAAAGTTACATACAACTTAGACTAAAGGTTCTTGTTTCTCCATAAAATTGTAATTCAATAGAGATGATCTTTTCTGGTTTATTCAATGTCAATTGAATTTCACCCCTTAATAATGACCCAACAGATTCATTTACATTCCCACGAAATATTACAACTGATTCAAATAATTCTATTTGAATATCTTTTTTATTCAATTGTTTTCCTTCATCTTCTGAATTCAATTCATTTGTAGAAAGATGAGTTTTGGGAAAACCATCTGATGTATGTTGATGGATCATCTTTTTTTTTTTTTAAAGGGTTCGATGATGAACTTTGTTCCTATTTATATTATTTGTATTACGAAAATTTTTCAAAAAGATTTCGGAATTAATTGAAAGAATTGCATTACATTACATTCAAACATTTATTTATTTATTTATTTATTTGGAATCTTGAATGATTTAACAAAAAACTTGATGTAAAAATCGCATTGTAAGTAACGAATTATTGGTGTTGTGTTTCATACACCCTGAAACTCTTACTAGGTCACACCAATATGATTTTCTATTGATAACACCGGGGTATGAGGGGTGAATGGATTTTAAGGCTTCCGATATTAACTGTAACTTCCAATGGTGGAGAAATGCTAAATTGATAAGTTTCATTTATGTGGAGCTGCAACAATAAAATAAGATGAAACAAATTTTAGATTGACATGAATGTGCATTTATGATCGGTTATGAAGATATTATAACGCTTTTCAAAAAACTAATGATTACGCGAAATCGGACTTGAACAAATACACAAAAGTATATATTGATTTTTATAGCTTCGTAGAGTAAATTCTAAAAAAAAAATATGCTCATTATATGGGTGGTGTGCTATTAAAATTGAGGTACGGATCGTATGATTTACTATGTCTCGTACCTCAATTTTAAATAGCATACCACCCATATGTTTAAAATATCCCAAATATTTCTTGCGCAAGCATAATGACGTCCTGAATATTTAATTAAATTCATCCTTACATCGGAAGCAAATCTGATGAATCAATATTTAGTACTCACTTGTGGTGCTCGAAATTCAGAAACCAAGAAGTTTTATAGGACCTGGTGCATGTATGTCATCGCTAGAAAGGATAAATTACTTGTTCCATAAGCAATGATCACTATGCAAATAATTTGTTGGCATATAATTTTATAATACCTTTTGCTTTCTCAATCTTAATTCCTCGAAATCTTTTTAGTATCATCATAACACAATAATTTTGTGAATCAACCTTTTAACTTTAGGAACTTTTGACAATAAAAGGGGGAAACTGCCGAGAAAAAATAAATAAAAAAAATGAGTTAATGCTATATATCTTGGCCTAAATCATCTTTGCCATATTAAAAGTAAAATTGATTTTTTCCGACAGTTTCCCCTTCTATTGCAAAGATTGTATATTAAAAATCTGAACCAATAACTTTTACCATATCTTCAAATGGTGTTTTTGAAATTAGGCATATGATGAGTTTTAAAGTTATATTTTAAAATGATATCAAATAAATGAAAACTTTTAATGAAAACATTTAAGATTTGATTAACTTATATGAATAATATAATAAAATAATTCTTCATTCGTGGTTCTTTTAATAAATCCAGATAATCCAGATCTTAAAAAATCATTAGTAAAATGATACCAATTAACAATTTAAAGTTTTATAATAACAATACAAATATATGGTTTTAATATTAAAGTAATCTATATAAGGATATTTGTTAAAATCTATTTTAATTTTAAATTTAAAGTTTTAATATATATAATATTATATATAATATTACTTTATAAAATTTTAATAAATTTATTTTTAAATTTTTAAAAATAAAAATTAATAAAATAAAAATATTTTTTTTTAAAAAAAAAACTATTTATAAATATTTAATATACAAAGCAATTTTTTATTACAGAGTTTTTTCGCGTTTACTGCGATACTGCGTCATAACGTTATCGCGATGTCCGCCAATTTTGTTATTAAACTTGTGAAAGTGGCTAATACAAAAAAAATTAAACCTTTTCCATTTTATAGAAAATCATTGAAACTTCTTTTTTTTTTTTATCAGAGGAGGAAGTCGACTGATTGGTCCTGCAATGCGTTTCCTTGATTCTATCTGGTTTGCAGATTCATTACGTGCCCATTTTAGGGTGTTAAACTGTTCTATATCTTCCGTCGAAAACGAAAAATGTGGAAAACGATCGTTGTCAATATTAAACGATTTTTCCTTACCAAAGGTATCATCATTAAACAAAGAATGCATCGAAGTTGGTTCATATAACTCAGGTATGGAGAAATATGTAGATTTTGAAGTGCTTTTGACTTTCCTCGTTAGGTAAAACTGGAACTATGGAAAAAGCATTTCGACTTTCCAATGGAGACAGACCTAAATGAGTCGTACTAACACCTTATCATCGATCGTTGATATGTACCAGTCATATCATTCACAGGATATTTATAAATTTTATTAATTTTATTAGAAACAGTAGAAAACAAATCAATAATTTCTTGAACAGATTTATATTTTAATCTATGATCTCCAGATTTAATAACTGGTGGGTCTTGAATAACTGAACGTCTTCCAAACATAAAAGTACACCATCTTCATCGATTTGTTTTGGATAATTATTATTTCATCGATTTGGATAAGATTTTGATGGTAATGTAAGTCTTTTTTTTGAGGGTTATCATCCGTATCTTTTCATTTGAAGCTTTTTTCCAATTATTGTTTTTCCTTTGTTGCCATTTTGGTGTTCTCTTATGATAAGGTTTACGGTTAAAAGTTTTCTTTGGTTGAAGAAAATCATTCTTTCTTCTTCCGCAGCTTTGATCTGCAAGTTGCACCATCATTAACTGACAGTGCGTGCCTATGGAATTGAGAGAAAGAGAGAGAGAGTAATGCAAAGTGGTTTTTTTTAAAAGAAGGGAAGATGAATTTATATTATTATATTAATAACAAATTATTAAGCTATAAGATTTTTTAGTCAGACTCTGATGTAACTTTTGATTTCATCACTTTTTATAAAATAGAATAAAAATTGACCACGTTAAAGAAAAGGATCATTGATTTATTTAGTTAATGTCCAAATTTACAGGTATATATACAAAAATCAAAACACTCAGAATAACCTTATCTACGAATAATCTACCTAAAGAAAACAAAAAATTAAAGCATAAAATTGAACTGGAAAATATAATAGTACTTGTTCGCTACTAGGATATACTAGTACCCAGGTTGCACGACGGGGACGTC
>CAMKVN010000410.1:0-29901 GCA_946474995.1 Funneliformis geosporum | reverse complement strand
ATCAAATCAATTATTAATTTGAATTTGTATTTGATTTGATTTTCAAATTGAATATTCAAATATCAAATTGAATTGCAGAACCTTAATATTTTATTTACTATTATTTTATTTTGCATAAATACTCTATATCTTTGACCTGCTAAATGGCAGAGTCACTACAATTCAAATAAATCAATACTTTATCTCTAAAACTTATCTCTACTCATTGAACAATTCATTCTTCTTTAAATCTATATCAATAAAGACAACCTGACCTTTCAATTTAATTATTAGTGTTTATTTCTTTTATAGTTTATTCACACTTAAACTCCCTGCTAGCAAATAATCTTTGATAACTTAATGACGAACAGTTTAAACTTAACAATATATTCATTTATTTCAAAAAGAGATGATGGGTATAAAAAGATGAAAATGTCAGAAGCGTGGAAAGCATTACCAGAAAAATTTAAAAAAGAGTTTGAGAAGGAGTTTTAAAAACCCAAAGGAACGATAAATTATTGTTCTTATTGAATGATTTAAAAAATCATCCTTTTGAGACAATACATCATCATTCTATAAAAATAATAAAAAATTGTTCCTTTTGAATATCATTTCAATTAGATGATACAAAATCATCTTATTGGAATGATTAAATATTCATTCCTTCAGGATAATATACACACCATAATTCTAATCAAATGATAAAAAATTATCTGATTAGAAAAATCAAATCATTATTCCCTAAGGAATAATACAAATTGTTCAATAAAAATTAAATTTCAATTGAATAATATAAAAATTATCCAATTGGCTAAAACAATTATAAATAAATTTTGAATTAATCGAAAACTTTTAAATAATCTAAAAAAAAATTTCCTTTTTTAACCTTTTTTCCTTTTTTTTTATATATTTTTCTTATCTTGAAGATTTTTACCATTTTTTTAGGAAGATTCTCATTTTGGAAATATGGTAAGTCATTCTTTGAGTAAAAATTTACTAATTTTCTTATTTTTTTTTTTTTTTTTTAGGAAAATTTTCATTTTAAAAAAATTAAGTAAATTGAAAACTGGATTTTCCTTTCTTTTTCTTATTTTTATAATAAATTCTCATTTGAAAATAAGTAAATCAGAAGCAATATTTTGGGTGAATTTTCCTTTCTTTTTCTTATTTTTGTAAGAAAATTCTCATTTAAAAATAAGATAAGTAAAATAGAAGCAAGTATTAAAGTAGATTTTTTTTTTTTTCTTGTTTTTTTAAGAAATTTTTTATTTTGAAAATAAGAAACGTAAATCACTAGTTGAAATCATTTTTTAGCACTAATGAATTTCAGTAAACATTCAGCTGATTCAGTCATATGATTTGACAAAAATTTAGCTTAAGTTACAAAATCAATAATCATTTGTTATATCACACATACTTTAGCATTATTTCAGGATTAAGATCTTTCGTCAAATATTCAATTGATTTAGTCGTATGATTTACAAAAAGTTAGTTTCAGTTACAAAAATTGATAATAATTTATCACATCATATATAATTGGCATTATTTTAACACTAATACCTTTCAGTTATAATATTCAGCAAAATTTTAGTTAGACTTAAGATTTAGTAACAAATTGACTATATCTTACTAGTCAAAGTATATTGAGCTAAATTTTGTAAAAATTATAAAAACATCTGCAAGTAATCATCCTAAAGAAATACAATCATCTCAAAAGAGACAATAGAAATCATCTTAAAAGGAACGATAAAATCATTCTCAAAGGATCAATATAATCATTTCCAATAATCATTTCTAAAGGAATAATACAATCATTCTAAAGAGATGATAGAAATCATTCCTAAAGAACAATATGTTTATTTTTAAAAAGATGATCGAAATCGTCTCTAAAGCAACAATATATATATTTTTAAAAAGATGATAAAAATTATCCCTAAAGGTACGATATAATTATTTTTAAAGAAATGATAGAAATTATTCCTAAAGGAATAAAATATCATTCTCAAAGAGATAATAAAAATTGTTTTTAAAGAGACAATAAAAATTATTTCTAAAGGAATGAAATATCGTTCTTAAAGAAATAATAAAATTTATTCTTAAAGGAATGAACTATCATTCCCAAAAAGATGATAGAAATCGTCTTCAAAAAAATGATGTATCATAATTCTGAAAAATGATTTTTAATATCATTCTTTTAAAATGATTCAATTATCATTCTGAAAAAATAGTTTTTTTATCTTTTTTAATGAATAATACATTATCATTTTGAAAGAACAATGCTTTTATCATTCTTTTATAATAATTTATCATTGTTCTAAAAGAACAATTCTTTTGGAATGATACATCATTATTCTAAAAGAATATTTTTTTATTATTCTGAAAGAATAATTTTCTTTTATCATTCTTTTGAAATAATACATCATCATTCTGAATGAAGTATTTTTTTTATTGTTCTTTTGAAATAATACATAATTGTTCTAAAAAAACAATATTTTTTATCATTCTTAAGGAATGATTCATCATCATTCCTTTAGAATGATTTTTATTATTGTTTTTAAGAAACAATCAAACTGTTATTTCTTTGGAACGATTTTTATTATCGTTCTTAAGGACAATTAAATTATCATTCCTTTAGAATGATTTTCATTATAATTCTTAAAGAATGATTAAACTATCGTTCCTTTAGAATCATTTTTGTTATTTTTCTTAGAAATGATCAAAATATCATTGATTTTGCAATTAGATGATGCAAAATTATCTATTTGGAGTATTTATGATAAGTAAAAAATAATTTGTAAATTTCAGATTAATCAAAATTATAATTCAGTTTACAGAATAAAACTGATCTTTCAGAATATATATTAAATGAATTTTTTTTTTTTCTTGTTTTTTATAATAAAGCGAATTTTAGGCAGAAATTTAACTTTTCCTTTTTTTTTTCTTGTTTTTTAGGAAATTCTTATTTTAGAATTAAAGTAAGTGAATCAGAAGTGACTTTTGTGGCATTTTCCTTTCTTTTTTCTTTTTTTTTTTTAGAAAATTTTTATTTTGGGAATAAAGATAAGCAAATCGAAAGTGATTTTTAAATAGTTTTTAACTTTTTTTTTTTTAGGATTTACTTTTTTTTAGAATACATTAAGATAAGTCTTTCAAAAGTGGTATTTTGGTGGGGTTTTAATTGTTTTCTTTATGTTTCTTTACTTTTTTAGAAATATATTAAGATAAACCTTTTGAAAGTGATTTTTTAGTGTTTTTTTTAACAGTTTTCTTTATTTTTTCTTTACTTTTTTTTAAGAATACTAAGGTAAGCTTTTCGGAGATAATATTTTAGTAGTTTTCTAAATGTTTTCTTTATTTTTTCTTTACTTTTTTAAGAATACATTAATCAAGGTAAGCCTTTCAAAAATAGTTTTTTAGTGGTTTTCTTACTGATTTCTTTATTTTTTCTTATATTTAAAAAATTAAATATATCTTTTTGAATGAAATATAATATAATATATATTTTTTTTGAGTAATTTATTATGTAATAATATAATAAAATAAAATTATAAAATCATAAATAAATAAAAATGAATTTTATTAGTTTCGATTTTATAAATAATTGCTTATTGATTTTTGCTGTCGCTGACCGATTTTAAGTTGATTTATGCTGAATATTGACTAATTTTAGCATATTGCCGATTGATAGCTGATTTTTTATTTATTTAAAATACTGATTTTTTGGCAATAATCGGTAACATTAGACTATATTTTGATCAACTTTCAGTACTTTAAAATATATAAATTATATTATTTCACTTAGTGATATATCAAATAACTACCAATCATAAATTTTAAATAATTTTTGTGTAGCATAAGAATAGGCAACATCAGCTATAACTAAAAATGCTGATTTTTTTAGCGATAATTGGCAGAAATTAGACTATATTTTAGCCAACATTTAGCATTTTAAAAAAGTGATGAAATGGATTATTTCGACTAGTGGGTAATTGTGAATGATAAACTCTTTCTTTTTATTGGATTTTTTTCAAGAATTTTACTTTAAAAATGTGTCCGTTCAATAGTAATCATGACTTAATCTACGAACAAAACAAAAAATCCTTACTTTCAAAAATATTTTTTCCCTACACACCTATTCATATAAAATTTTTGAAATAATCTAAACAATGTTATTTTTTATTAAAATATTTTTTTCACCTCTTTTCAAAAAATTTTTTCCATTTTTTCTTTTATTTACAAAAAGTGGATATCAAGCGGTATTCGAGTGATAATCATGATCGATATACTTTAGATAAACAAATCTTATGTGATAACATCCTTCCCTTTCCAAAGCAAACATACTTTTTTTTGATTGGTCTTTACCTTTTGCAGATTCTTTATCGTTAAAGATCATATGCAAATTCAGCATGATATTTACTTTGGTATCTTCAGACGTCATTCATATAGTGTGTTGATAGTTACCATTTGGTATGATATTCTCGTTAGCTCAAATGAGTTTAAAATAGAACTATAAAGGGTTTTTATTATTGAAATACTTACTTGGTATAAGTTCACTTTATCTAAATCTATATTTTCTTAATAATCAAGTAAAGGATATAGATTAATAACTGTGAATGTTTTATAGATTTTTTGTAATAGATTACATGTAATATTATTTCGTACTTATGAATTTATAAGTATGATAATGATGTTATTAATGGTGGTGGTGGTGGTGGTGGTGGTGGTATTGTTATTGTTCTTGTTGTTGCTGTTATTTTTATTGTCATCATCATCATTGTCGATTACTATTATGTTTGAGTAGAGCAGGCTGGCTTCTCTCTTAGTTCTACGTTTTCTTCCTAAAAAATTTATTATAATTGAATAACTTTTGTATAAATACTCCTTTACATTAAAACAAAAGGATTTAAAATTATAGTTAAACAAATTTCTTATCTTTTCAGACATCTCATTGTTCTTGAATCCTTGCAGTTATTCATTGTTCATGATCATGAATATTGTTTAAATAATATTAAAATACAAATGTAATTAATATTAAAGCATGAAATAAAAATATATATCATCAAAATATAAATATATTAAAATTATTCTTATTTACCTAGCAACTCCCAGAAGCGTGTATCAAATTCGTCAAAATATTTTCTGCTAGCCTGACTTTTCTTGCCCTTGTGATCATTGGCCCACTTTAATTGTAAGTTCTAAGAAAAAGAAAAAGAGAGAAAAAAGAAAAAATTTATTAAAATTACTTATATTTAATGCATGTTTTCTTTTGTTTTTATATTATTTTGGTTACTTGGTTACATTATATTGGATAACTAAGAAACTGAACTTTCTTTGGCCAATGAAGGCCTGTAAAGCAGTTTCACAAGTAAGATTTACCACAACCATAACGCTTCTCCAAAATTCTTTTCTAGAGGTACCTTCTATATCATGATATTCCTAGAAATATATATATATAATTAACCTTAACGATTTAAAAAGCAATTTGTAAATATTATACATATATATTATAAATAAAGTATTTATTTGGTTGTGATTTTTCACTCGTCAATGAACGCGCGTATTGATTCATTCATTTATTTGACATGAATTGCACAAATTGCATGAGTTAAACGAGCTGAAGAGGTTGAAGAGGTGGCATTTGATAAAGACATTTTGTTAAAATTAAAATTTTATTTAAATTAATAAAAAATAAAAGAAAAAATCTTACTTATATATTTAAATTATATAACACATATGAATATTCGAATAATTGAATGATTCATTCATCTTCTACTTTGTAAAAAGCTTTTACTTAAAATATCTAATATGTCAACATTTTTGTATGAAATTTATATTATTATTTTGAAATTTATTTTGCGACATAAATTTTTTAATATATTATGCAAAATTTCTGTTATGTTAGCATTTTTAATAACTCAACTTTTTGCTAATTATTGAATCATTATAAAATTTTTAATTTGATTTTATAAAATATTTAATGTCAGCATTTTTTTGTATTATTCATTTGAAATTTATTTTGCGATATGAATTTTCTAATTCAATATAATAAATCATGTAAAATTTCTATTATGTCAGCATTTTTTATAACTCAACTATTTGCTAATTATTGAATTATTACAAAATTCTTAATTTAATTTATTATATTAATATATTAGATTTGATCAATACTTAATAATTTCGCTAATTTTAATTGTAATATGTCATTATACCATATTTTTTGAAATTAAATTGATCGGAAATGATCAAATTTTAATCAGGATAAGTTTGACACTGATTAGGTTTAAACAATAGAAAATAATGGAAAAATGATGTAAAGATTAGGTAATATTAATGTAAAGTTGAGTTTTAATGGGAAATTTTCCTAAACTTGATTTTCGCTAATTTAATAAAATCAAGTTTGAGAGTATCATGAAACCTAAAAAGATCAGAAATATTTCTTAATCATCTATCATATTTTTTTTTCGAGAAAAATAACGTTAGAATTTTCTTAATCTTGTTCTTTCAGCCCAAAATTTTAACAACATGTTCTTACTAAGCTGTTTTCATAGTCCAAAATTTTGACCACACTAAACTGTTCTCATAGCCCAAAAATTTAGCCATAAGACCTTTTCTATTGTTCTTATTTTTTATAAATATGAATGATACAGAAAATGAAGTTAATCATGAGCATGAAAAAATCTTACCTCCTTTTCCTTCTCCTTCATCAAAATCAAATATTTGGAAATTTTTTTCGAAAGAAAAAAAACAACAAATTTATCACAAAATGTAATACTTGTAAAAATGTAATTTACTCAGTTAATAGTGGTGTAACTTTAAACCTTTGAGCTCACGTAAAAAAAGTGCATAAGTCTCTAATTAGTATGCTAACTAATCAGTACACAATCGAACAATGCTCAAATATAACTAATAGTGTAAGTAAATCATATATTAACATTTTATTTTTAAAGCAAATAAATATATTATATGTATAATAATTAATTATAATTTTATTATTAGCCAATTACAGAAAGTAGTTTACAAAAATCTTTACGAGAATAGATTATCCTTAAAGATCACACATTTTCAATTATTGAAGGAAGAATCAAAAATGTGTTGGAAAAGGCTACTGGATTTACAATTGTATTCTCTGATACAATAAAGAGAGATATAATGCGAAAGTTTATCGAATTTCAAAGTTATATCCAAAAATATATAGCAGAAACTCCAGGAAAAGTATCATTTTCTTTGGAAATTTGGACTTCTATAGTAATTAAAACATACATAGGTATTATAATTTACTTCATTAACAAATCATAGAATCTTCAAGAGCTTATACTTGACTTTAATAAGTTAGAAGGCATTCATTCTAGTGAACACATAGCTGAAAAGTTAATCAATATATTAGATACATACAAGATTTCTACAAAGGTTTGTAGAACTATTAACATACGTTTATTTTGATTTTGTATCACAAATAGAAATTATATATATAATTAATTTTATAGATTAATTGTATTACAACTGATAATGCTCCTAATAATGACACAGCATTTATACAGCTTGGCTTATAGGCATTAAAAAATAATATTACTTTTTTTGTTAAAAATAATCACATTTGATATTTTGCTCATGTTTTGAACCTTGTTGTTCAATATGCTTTAAAAGAACTTAAATATGAAATAGATCGAATCAGAAATATTATTATTAAATGTTGTTCTTCTCCCAAACGATGACAAAAATTCAAAGAAATTTCAAATCTTAATGGCATTGAAAATCTGTCTCTGATTTTAGACGTTTCGACTCATTAGAATTCTACATATGAAATGATTAAACGTGCTTTAGATTTGGAAGTGGTTAGTATTTTAGTTAAAATTTAAATTATTAAAGATTTATATATAATTAATTAAAGAATTTATATAATTAGGTTTTTGATAAGATTGTTTTAACTAATGAATTTTCATTCATCAGAGATATTAGCTTAACTCAATTAGATTGGAAAAATCTCTTAAAGAAATTGTAATTTTTTTAAAGTGATTTGCAAGAATTTCAACTGAAATATGCGTATTGACTTATCCTACCATAAGTTTAGTTTACCCCATGTATAATCATTTAATAGATCATGCTGAAAAATAATAAAGGATGGAAAATCTTCAAAATCATTAGTTGCAGTTGCAAAGTAGCATAGAATAAGCTTAGTGAATATTATAATAAAACTTCTGAATCAGTACATTACATTTCTACGATTATTGATCTATGATAGAAGCTTTAATATTTTCGAAGCTAGATAGAAAATGATGATAATATATTTTATAGAAAAGCAAAAATTTGTAAGTAAATTAATTTTTACTTAGAAATTGGATAAATTATAAATATTAAAAAATTTTTATTATTAAAATTAGATTTGTAGGTAAATTTGATAAATATCGTTCTATTTACTTTCCAACTTCAATACCTGCTGTTTTTGATGATAATGAGGATAGCAATGATAAAGATTCTTTATTTCCTATTCCTAAACGCTTTCAAAATAATAATGGATATGATGAACTATTTAATTATCTTGATAATTAACTAAAACTAAGAACTATAAATGTATAAGAATGGTGAAAAGATCACGAAATTAATAATCTAACATTATTTATGCTTATTTATCAATACCATCTATTAGTGCGCCTGTAAAATGATTATTAAGTCAAAGTGGCAATGTGATTACACCAGAACGTAATAGACTTGGAAGTGATACAATTTGTGTGATAATGTGTCTTAAAAGTTAACTAAAGTCTGATATGTTTTAATTTTTTTTATGTATAATTTTTTTGTATAATTTGAGAAATAATAATGGTTAATAATAATAAAAAAAAGAGTATCAGAATAATAGTACTTTTTTTTTTTGAAAAAAAAAATATAAAGTTCTAATTGTGTAAATTGTAAATGTTATTAAATATAAAATTAAAAATGTAAAAAAACTTAACTAAAAAAAATTTTTATAATGTGAATTTAATTAATTTTTTTAAATTGAATGATCAGTTGGTTTTGTTGGAAAAGGCAATATGCCTTTGACGAAGGTTAGGTAGCATTTACTTTATTTTCTACTTTATGTATCCATTTTGTGATTTTCTTTAATTTATATTATGAAAATGTTTTTTTAATAAATAAATGCTTCACTGCATCTTAAAAAATATATATATATATTTAATCATTTTGATTTAATTTGGTTGATTTGATTTAATTCGTCAAATATTTGATTTGATTTGATTTGATTTGATTTGATTTTGCGGAACCCTAATAATAATATTATAACTAATAATGAATCTAAAGAAACAGTTCATATTTGTTGTGATTGAGCGCAAAATATTATTGTTTTCTTTTCATTACAGCAAGCTGGACAATTTTTTTTAAAACAGCATTCACAATACATATTTTTGGTATATGTAATACACAACAAAAGTAACAATTAAATTATTTAATTAGTAAAGATAAGTTCCAATCTAGTTCTGCAGAAAAAGAAGCTAATACAACTATTAATCTTGTATTTAATACTTTGATAAGATTTTATCAAGAAGAACAACATTTAAAAGTTACTTATGATAATTGTATAGCTTAAAATAAGAATAACCTCTCTTTATTTTTTGTCTTGGTTGACAATAATAGGAATGTATGAAATTATTGAAGTTAGTTTTATGATTCCAGAACATATCAAATTTTTGCCAGATAAATATTTTGGTAAGATTAAAGCTCTTTTTCAAAAAACGCAAATTAATACAGTGGATGATATTGAACAAGTAGTAAAAAAATCACTAAAAATAGCTCTAATTATACTATTCACTATAATAAGAGAAGTGGATGGTTATATTATTAGGGAACGGTATTACCGTTGTGAAGTCCGGAGCTTAAAATAACGTGAATTAATTATGTCAATATCATTGAATATGTCATTACATCTAATAAAAATAAATACAACACATTTTAGGAAAAATTTATTAAATCTATGTTGCAAGCAGTTTCTTTTTTAGAAAAATATATTACGGTATTTATAAATAGCCGATATTTGTCGTCTCAAATGATAAGCAGGTGAACAAACGGACACAATGTATAGAAAAGTAAATAGTCCTTTGCTAACACTCCGGACTAATAATTTTGAATCATTTTTAAAATCCCATTTTAAAAAATTACCTGATATTTAAAAATATTGACATTTTTGGTTTAAAAAAAATGAAACAGGAAAAGTATTTGTTCAAAATGAAGTGAAAGGAGAATTTGGCTGTTTTGATATTTTAAAAGACAAACACATCGATTTTAAAACTCCAATATCTATATTTTTATCTAAACCTTTATTATTAATGCGTCAAGAATATTTGTATAAAAATATTTAAAAATTTGTTGATAAGCTATTTCAGAATATTACATGTTCTAAATCTATAGTTTAAAGATGCTTGTCAAAATTCCTTCAAAATAATTTTGTCATACGCTTTACATGCTTTACTATATTTTTAATATAATTTCAGTTAATTTTGGGTTTCGTCATACTTCTTATTATATTTTAATATTATTTTGGTTGTTTATTAATTGCTTTTTTTAGGTTTCATCCCTCATCTTTACTGTGGTTAATAGAAATATTTGACAATTAGCCAATTTATTTTTGGCAAATAAAAGAATTTTATTTTTTTTTACTTACGAAATCATTTATATTGTATCATCTCCTCAAATATAAATACTGCAATTAAAGTTGCTAGACAAAATCCAGAGTTTAGACAGACGTTTAAATGGTAAAGGTAAAACTTGGTTAAATTATATTAAAACCTTATTAAAAAATCTACAAAATTCAGAAAAAGATAAAACTATATCAAAGCTTATAAAAATAGCAAAACTATATCAAACACTTAGTAAAATTAGCAAAATTAAAGGTTTAGACATTGTGAACGGATAAAATATGATAGGATCTATGTGGCGCAGATGATTGACAAATCTAATATATTTAACAATTCTAACATGTCTGACATATATGACATATCTAACATGATCGACAAATACGATATATTCGACAGATTCGACATATATGACATATCAGATATACTTGACATATACGATATATTAGACATATTAGTTATATTTTCTATATACTGTATTTTATATAAATAGACAGCTTTTTAGACCATGTAAAAAGTAGGATTTGATAAGTCAGTTTTTAGTAGTTTTTAAAAGGCAAACAGGCCTATCGTATTACATTATAGTTTCATACTTCATTTCTTTTCTTTTCTTTTCTTTATTTCTGTTTTTATTCTTATCAATAAACATCTTATTTGAAAATATAATTACTCGATACTTCGTGAATTATTGATTGTAAAATACTCGTATAAATCTTGACTTGAAACCTTTACTTGAATTAGTCGTAATAATCAACCTGTAAAGTCTTAAGATTACTGTGCAATTAAAAAGAAATAACACTCTAACACCCCGTCTAACAGTTGTAGTTTGCAAGAATTACACATTAATAACATTTAGCCAAATCTAAAATGAGTTTAGACAAGCAACCTTAACTGTTATATTCTTATTTTAAACTTGCTGATCCTTTTTAATAACAAAAATTTCAATTGAAATAACTTCACAATTTATTAAGCTTACATGATTTAAAAATTAAATCTTATATAGTTAAATATATTAAGTTTATATTGGAGTAAAAAAATTTTTTTAACAGGAGGGTTTCAAAGATATATTTTGCTAATCTATAACCCATATTAACTTGATAAATTGGCTCAAAAATATATAATTTTTGTATAAAATTAATAGATGAATTAAAAATTAAAAATGTAATAATAAAAAAATTAATAATTTATATTAATTTTAATCTAATTAGATTTAATTAAATAATAATCTTTTAAAGAATGATTGAAAATAACAAATATATTAGTAATTAAAAATGTATTATTCCATCTAATTAGAATATCAAGACTAGATAAAATAATTTGTTTTTCATAATAAATATTTTTTTAACTTTTCAAAATTTGGTTGTAAATTATGAATTATTGATATAAATAGTAGGATGGATATGTTTCATATTATCACAATTTGTTGATCATTTACTGATCATTTATCATATTGTTAAAAATGTATTTTATAAGTAAATTAGTTTTAATTGAAAAATCTTACATAATAATATATACTAAAATTTTGCATATAACTTTATTTTAATATAAATAAATTTAATATCAATTTTTATTGTCATAATATTTTTAATTGATTATTTATAAAAAATTCTTTACTTCTATTTAATGATAACTTCTTACTTACCTAATATTTTGCTTACTTATTTTGATAATAGATTTTTAAATAGTTAAAGAATATATTCTAAAAATTTTTAATTTTGCTAGAACATCTGTGGCTTCACCCAAAGCTTTAAAGTTAGATTAGTATAAGATTTGACACTAATTAAATTATTGAAAATTTTGGCTTAATTCCAACTTTTTATTTCATATTAAAATATTATATGACTTTTGTACTAAACTTTTTGTAATATAAACTATTAAATGTAATAGTAATATGATAAATTTCAATATTTTTAGAGGAATCTGAAGTATCGATATTTGCAAAGGCCAATATGATAATATAAAATATGATTGGCAAAATGATTGATATAGTGATATAAGTATAACTACCCTGTTGATGTAATTTTTTTGCTTTTATGATTGCAGTATCAACAAATTTTAATCCTTTCATAAGAATTAAATTTAAAACATTAGAAGCATAATAATAATATTGAAATTATTATTAGTAATCATATTTGATCCATTATCAGTTGCTGCTGCAATAATATTGTTACCAATTCCATAAAATCTAATTATTTCTAATATTCCAATCATTATCAATCTAATGAAGTGGTTACATCACCATTTTTGTGTCATTTTGCTTAAAATATTGCTTACTAATAAACATTGATTTTTATAATTTCATTTGATAATGTTTGATATCACCATCAAGTTTTTTTAATAATTCACAAAAACTAGGATCTTCAACTACCATAAATGGTTGTTGATTGCAATAATAAGTAAAGAAGTAATTCGTGTAACTAAGGTTTTTGTTTTACTGATTATAAATATTCCCATGAAATTTAGTTAAATGTTTTTTTAATGTACTAATACCAGTTGACTTTTTTTCAACGTGGTTGACAAAATGAACAATAAACAAATAGACCACAAGTACTTATTCTAAGGTATTCACGCAATTTGTGTTTTTTATTTGGTGGTTCTTCAGATAAAGATGATGACTCTTTAGCTAAAATATTATCATCATCCGTTTCTATTTGGTCCATAATAACATCGAATTTTTTTTTTAAAACCGCTGAATCTGTAACAATACGAAGTCAGCTGACTATAAAATCATGTGGTTAATTGTCGATTGAAACTAATTTCAAGACAAAAAACTGAACTACCTAATTAAGAAATAATAAACTTGTTTCAGTTAGTTCGTACAAACCATTAATGAACCGAAAAGATTAGTCGGGTGTAAAGGTGTGAAAAATTCTTTTGATGGTATAAATTAGTTATAGAAGTTGAGGAAAGAGAACTATGCCATTAACATGAAAGGGTCTTCAAATACACTCGACTCGTTATTTACATTAAAAATATATTAGAAATTTAAAATTACCCTTTTTAAAAAAGTATCTTATTTTACTTATTGTTATTAATATAAAGTAATTAATAAAAATTGTAATTTGCATTGAATTAAAAAATCGCTTGTTGGTGGTTCAAAGGGTTTGGTAAGCCCACGCATCAAGCTGCTGCGCAACATTTACGATAAGTATTAGAGTTCGGGTTGATTCGGGGCATTGGATTATTAAAATGAGTAATAATTGTAGTGATTGATAATGCATTAGCTTTTTTTGGTATATCGAATATATTATTAATATACTTGTGGCAAAATAAGAGTTTTTTAATCAGATATCGTAGTTTTTTATCAGTTAAGGCTTTATTTTTTATTTTTCATAAAAAGGAAACAATTTCGTCAGTTAATAATCGTTTAATAAAGTTATGTTATAATTTGCCGATTTCCATCATAAATAAAGGCGGTACAAATTTTCACGGAAAAACAATACATGAAACGGGGCCAAATTAATTTTCTATAACTAATATATCTATCTCCTTTACGCCATAATTTTTTTATTTATTTATTTATTTGAAAGAAAAAAAATTTATACATACAAAGGAATTAATTAAATTTCATACATTTGGCACAAAGGTCTATTTATTATCATTTAAATTTTTTTTTATTCCGAATTCAAAATTGGAAAACTATTCAACTTCCAATTTTCGAGCTTCATGAGCTTAGAGAACCCTTATAATGAAAAGTAAACAAATCGAATCATCGAACCGAAAGAATATGATAAAGAATTAACATGTTCCAAACAACCCCATAACAGAGGACAACAAAAAAATTGAGTAAAAGCAAAAAATTTTTTTTTGTTGTTAGGATTCCGATTACTAATGGAATTACAAATTTACAAAGAAGTATCGATAGTATTATTGAGCTTAAAAAAAAGCAAATAATGCAAAAATGTGTTTCTACATTTTTGTGTGACAATACATGATTATCAAATTTAACAAACATCATTTTTTTTTTTTGATATTGCTCTTGTTCTCAATAATAAAGTAATAATAAAAGATTGGACAAATTATCGTTTTAGAATATTTATTTAAATTTAACAATAACAAGAGATTCAAGTATACTTTTCAGCACTTGTCTCACAAAGTTTCCCTGTTTATCAATAAATTGATTATCAGCTTTTTTCATGAAAATTTATTAAATAACAAATTCAGTAATTAATACGGAATTTCCGGTATACGTCCTACCCTTTTTTTTATTATGCACAGAATTAACGGAATTGCTTGTTTTATGAATTCATTTCATTCTTGTTTAAGCAAAGGAATGAGAGAACTGATTATTATTATTATTATTATTCTCTTTACTACACTGTATCAAGTGGGTAAAATATTAATGTTTTAATTAACAGATTTATTAACGGGCCTGTTTAAGCTTATGACGGAGTTTTCAACAGGTTACACGGGAAAGGTGTTTGTTTATTTAAATAATCGCCGATACAATACAGAGAACCAATGAGCTTTAGATTTTAAATCCTTGTTTTTACGAAACCATATACATGGATAAATCTAGAACAAAATCCTGGTTGCCATGTATTACAAAACGCATTTGGATAAAGTTATTCTATGAAATAAGGTATAAAAACCACGTATTCCCTCCCGACTTGGTTTTTTTTATTTTATTTTTGATTATTCAATTTGAAGACATTTTTGTTATTATTATTAATTTTTTTTAAAAAAATGGAACAACAATCAAATGATAATTCTCTAAACAAAAAAATTTCGAAATTCTTCGAATTCACGAAAGCTACAATTGCCGCCGCCACCATTTCTACCAACACCTCTAGCAACAGCAGTAGCTGTAGCGGAACCAAAAACAACTTCGTATATCCTTCCTCCTTAAAACGACGATTAAAATTAGGAAGGATGAAGGTCCTAATTATTGGATTTGAAACGGGAACCTGGCTCCTGGATATGGCCGAAAAGTTCCGTGCATCAAATGTATATATATGTCTTGGCGATGCATCGGAATTTCCCGACGATGAATCGCGTCTTAGTAACACGGGATTCATTAAATGTGATTTTCTTTATGGGATTCCGTTCGACAGATCAACATTTGATGTGATCCTCAATTTCGTGGATAGCTCAAGTTTATCAGAATTTCAAAACGACAACTTTATTTTGGAGGTTGATCGAGTTTTGAAACAAGATGGATTGTTGTTAGAAATGGAAGTTGAATTGTAATGGAAGGGAAGATGAATGGAATTTAATTAGTATGGTTCCCTGCCACTGGGGGGTTTTTTTTTTTTTTTTTTGTCAATCAAATATTTTAAATGGAAATTAGGAGCGGTGAACAAAGAATTGAGAGGTCAAGCATAATGACCGCATTAAAAATAGGTCAGGCATTTTCGGTTGCAATGAATTCATATAACTTTAGGTTTTTTTATTATTTTTTTTTTCATTTTTTTATTTTAATATATTTAAATATAGTCGATTCCTTTAAATAAACATTATATACTCTGATTTTGAAAATACTTGTTGATTTTATTCGTTGAACTATTTTATTTGAATGATTACAATTCTTCATTTTTTTTTTCCAAAACAAAACCAAGATGAACTATCGCTATATCATATTTCGCATTAATGTTTCGTTATACATGATATAAGTTAGCTTATATTATACAGATACTATAAAAAAAATTATATATTTTGATATTACGTATGAACGTAATTCTGTAAAAAGGTAACCATACTAAATTTTAGTAAGCTTAATTTTAATCAGACTTTATTTTTTTTTTTTTTATCATTGCACTATTCATGTCTTTTTTTTTTAAAAAAAATATAACTATCCCATATCAAAATTGTCTCTAAATTATCATCTGCAGGCAAGTCCATAAATTTATATCTAATTACTAAAGACCAGACTTTATTCCAATAGTATCGTTCATGAAGATGGATTGTTTTTAAGATTTATTGCGGTCATAAGTTTTACACATTATTATTATTTTGTTCTATTTTGGGAATCATTAATAGCAATTAAATTTATGAAGATTACACAAATCAAAAAAAAATAACTAAATCAAGATTTTTTTATTTATCAACGAAGTTAAGACGCGAAAGATTCTTTGACCCATACCGTAAAAATAATCTTCTACAAAAAAAAAACCCTTTTAAATCTTAAAAAAGAAATAAAAAAAAATGTCTGTTGCACAATATAATCGCTATCATCATAGTGTAGGAACAAGAACCGATTTAGACGAACAAAGCGTATTTATATGGTTGCGTTATTCTGCTTTAGGAGCAGATATCAATGAACAATATCTCTTAGCCCAAAGTTTTCGATTGGGCATAAGAACGGATAAAAATGAAAGACTTTCTGCGGAAGGGGTAAATACAGATGCATAATGGATGTTAGGACAATATTACGAATTCAGTAAAGGAACAAAGAAAAGCGATGGAATGGTTTTAAAAATCTGCAAACCGTGGAAGAGCAAATGCATAATATACTTATTTATTTTAATAAAGATGAAAAGAAGGCATTTAGATGGATCCATGGTGCACAATGTTCTTTTTAGGACATTGCTACCGTTTTGGTATAAGAGTAGATATAAATGAAAAGGTGTCTTTGATTGGTATTTAAAATCCGCGAAAGGAGGATATGCTGAAGCGCATGTTCATATAGAAGATTGCATTCAAAATCCATCCAAAGAGGAAATGTTAGGTACAACTTGATGTTATCTGTTTGGATTTGGAAATTATATATGATGATGCATTTATAAGTGAGTAAAGAACTTGGGGGAGACATTCTAATCAATTTAAAAAAAATATAACATACGTATATAATTATTAGGTTGTCAAATATTATCGATATCTATATCTATTAACTTTTTTTGCGTGATACATATTTTGCATTCAAAGACTGCATAATTATTAAATTAAAATGATAGTTTATAACATGCATATTCGTTAAAGATAGTGCCAACGTGTTTGTAATTTTTGAACCGTTAATGGTTTAGGACATTTGGATGATAAATAAACTCTCGAGATCTAGCGCAATAAATTAAATTTAACATATCTTTGTTTATTAACATATATTAAATGCTTAAATAAATATAGGTATATGTTATAAAAAGTTCGAACCATTACCTAATGAAAATATCCTCAAACTAATAATACGTTATTAATTAAAAAAAAGGGGGGGGGGATCGAAAGATTCACAAATGAAGCATATTTATTTTTCTGCCTGAATTGTAAAGTTTAAAATGTTTTTTATTTAACATATTTAGAGAAAGTGCAATAATGAATTATTTAGGTTACACGAATGTTATTATAAATTCTAATCTGTTTAAATTGTATTTATATATGCCTTTCTAAAAATAAAACAAAATGTCGCAGACTTTTAACGACAATTATTTATTAAAAATTTAGTTTCAAATTTACCTATTTTTTATTTTTCTTTTGTAACATTTTCAGCTTGGCCTGACCATAAAAAAATATTATTCAAATATCTTGACCACATTATAAATTACCTTATGATCGATTTGTAAAGAACTCAGATTTACAATAGTCATTTACAAATTGATTTTGGGTTTACAATTTATCCAAATGGTTATTTGATTAAATATCCTTTATATATCATTAATATTATTAGTTAATTTTACTAGTTGCAACTCAAGTTACAAATATTTAGTTGCAACTAATTACAAAATGTATATTAAATTTATCAATTAATATAAAAATTATGTAATAATCTATTATTAAATAATATTTAATATGATGCAATATATATTTATAATATTAACTTGCAAATTATGCATGATTTGAATTACTATTACTTTTATGCAAAATTTTTACTGCTTTATATAAATTCATATCTTTCTTATAAATTTTTATTTATCAATTATTTATAATTTTATAATATATTCTGTAACTTATAATTATCACAAAAAAATTTCATTATCACATAATTTTATATTATTCTTAATTTTTCATTTTTATTCTATATTCATTTATCAAGTCTTTTAGTATAAATAAAAATCATTTTTATTATTATTTTTATTATATGAATTAATTGTTAAAAAAATATATCTAATATATAATTTATTTAAACTTATTATTTATTTCAAAAAAAAAAATATTTTAAAAAATTGTAAAATTTATAATTAATATGAACGCTTTGTAATAAAAAGAAAAAAAAACTCTAAAAAAATTTTTTTGAATTAATATTAAATCTGTATCTATTTATTATAAAAAATCATATTTAACTTATAAAGTATTTGTAGCTTTCTTTCTATTTATTACAAAATGCTTATAAATTAAAATTTATTAATTATTAATTATTATAAAATATATATTAAATAAAATTCTTGTAAAATTAAATTAAATATTTATTTTTAAATTGATAATAATATGGAAGGTAATCAGCAGAAAAAGGAAAATTTAAATATTTTATATTATTAGATCACTTAGTTAATCTTAGTTATATGTATTAATAATTAAAATTAATAAAATTTTGAATTTCACCTTTTCTATTGATTACTTTTTCATATAATAAGTAATAATATAAGAGCTTATCAATAGAAAGAGAGAAAATCTAAAAAAAAAAAATTTTTTTTTTATATGTTAAATATGAATATTTTTTAGTAAAATAAGTTCAGATTTAATATTAACTTATAAAAAATTTTTTTAGATTTTTTTCCTTTCTATTGACAAGCTTTTATATAAAGTTTATTTATATCAAAAATTAAAAAATTGAATTATATTACTAATATAAATTAATTATATATATTAAGCAAATTTATTTAAATAATTAAAATATATTAATTTATTAATTATTTTTTTTTTTTAATTTATATAATAGTTTAAATATTTACTTTTTAAATTCATACTTTATATATTTTTATTATAAATGCATATCTTATAAAATTTTAAATATATAAAGATTTTATAAAATTTTTTTTTTAAATTATACATTTCTTTAAAGATATATTTATATTTCATTATAATTTTAAAGAAAATGCATGCTTAAAGATGAGAACTGTAATTAATGTGTTGCAATTTTTAATGTTGCAATATATGTTATAATTAGTTTTAACCTATACATGTTGCAACTTATACTGTTATAACATATATTGCAACTAATTTTAACTTATATCACATCAAGTTGTAAATTTGAAATTAATTGCTAAATTATCTTTATACATGCTATATTTATATTATTATAATTACTACAGTAGTAATTTTATAATTAATTAATAATTTTTAAAAAATTTGAATTTTTTAAAGTAAATAAATAAAAAAATATCATATATAAAAATAAATTTTAATTTAATGCTAAATATTAATTTAAAATAATTTTAGCTCATTTAATCATTTTATAAATTATTATTAATTACTAATTAATTTTAAATTATTTATTTTAATAAGGTATTTATTTTTATATAAATTTAAAATTTTTAATAATATAATTTTAATAATAATTTATAATAATATAAATATTACAATACATTCTAATTAAATTAAAAAAAATTATATTATTTATATAAAATTTTGCATTTTATTAATAATAAAATTTAAGTAAAAATTTACTATTTAAGAAATAATATTTTTATTAGTATTATTATTTTAATATCACCAAAATTATTTTTTAAATAATAAAATAAACTTTAATTATTACTTATATTTTTTTATACTTTTATACAAATTTATAATAGTATATGTAAATGATTATTACTAAAAATATATTATTGTAACCATTTATATTTTTCCAAATGTGCTTTTAAATTGTAAATTAAATATTTAGTAATTTAGTCAAATTAACTTACACATCAAGCATATAAAAAATTTTCATTTTAAAATGCTTTCTAAATGGCACGTTTTTTCTTAAAAGGGTTAAATGTATTAATATCATTAAATTAATTATATCCGGGGCTATTCTCATAAGGGTATAAAGGTGCGACTATGAAGAGCGTGATTTAAAATGCGAGCTTTTTCGTACAACTTGATTATCAATAAATAAACAACAAAAAATAAAAAATAAAGCCTTTTATCCTTTTTAACTGGTTCTATGGCAGATAATAATAATCACAAAATTCCATTGTGATAGACCTATTATTACTGATAATACCTTATCGTTATTATTTGGATTAAATTTTAATGGTAAGAGAGTTTGTCGGTAAAAAAGATTATTAAAATGATAAACATTCTGTATTCCACTTTTTTGTAAAAAAGGGGGGGAATAAAAAAGATAATGGATGAGATAGATAATTAACGAACACTTTCCTTCTATTTTGTAAACAACATCGATGTTGATTGAATTTCTCAATAGACTTGGTTCCGTGAGAGTGGAAATACCAATACCTCAATAGTAAAATGGTTGAATCATATACAAACCCCTGACGATAAGATTTTAGTTGATGCGCTAGTATTGACTGGTAATTGTTTCCGTCAATTATAAAATGTAGACGATCAACCACTGGACGATTACGATCAGGTTTTCAATCTTGAAGATATTCTTCACCGTTTTGAAAGAAACATCAACAATAATTATATTAAGTAGAAGGTAGGATTTATAGGTGATTTCGTTTTCTTGGAATAAATAGTATGTTGTCCTATTAAGTGGTCTATTTAGGACCGATGATTGGATGAGAATGTACATACATACGTTATGCGTCGACAATTATCAACCATTTGAGGTCCTAATAGACGCACAACAAAACGTTTACACAATGGGACTACGCATGATAATTGTTTCACTTTCAATTTAATCATTCGCCTATTAATAAGACGAAATCAAACAGCTTCGGACGTCATTAAGGTTGAAATTAATTTTAGTAAGGCGTAATTTTTTATAAGTTCTTTTAGGTTAGAATCTAATTATTTGTATTTATTTATAATAGGATCGAAATTTGGGGGTTTGTTTAGCTGTTTCATTTACCAATCATTTAACTAGGACATTTAAATAGGTTTCTGTTGATGAATCAAGTAGACGTGGGAATTTAAATACAACGTGTTTTTAATTTGAAATTTATTTTGCAAGTTGATTCAGACATCTAGTAACATAAAAGACTAACAAACTTTATTTGTAAAGACAAAAATAAGCAACGTAAAATAACACAACAGACAATACTATCTGATTTCAAAATCATAATAAAAAAAAATAAAAAAAATATGAAAGTTTTTCGTCAGTTAACATCATCGTACATTCGCTCGTATACTTCTACTATCACATGGTCACTTTTAAGAGTTTAAAGTCTTTCAACTTCTCTACCTTGTCATTAACCTCATCGATCATTTTCTTAAGTTCGGATTGACGTTGAAATATTTGCGCGGTCAGATCACGAACTTCTTTATATCTAACATCGATCGAGTTTTTAGACAAGTTTAACAATTCTTGAACATGGTGCTCGGCCTTTTGAATTTGTTTATTGTAGAGTTCGTCAATCATCTCGACTGAAAAGGGTACAGAAGGAATAGACAAGTTCAATTGACCAGCAGCAATCTCTCTAGATTCCCTAGGTTCCTCATTTGTGGTTTGAGGAGCTTCTTCGATGCTATGAAGAAAAATAAAGAAATACTTATTAATAGAATACAAATTTATTAATAAATAACTGTAATTTTAAGTCATGATTACACGACATTACCTTGTTGTTAATTTCACTTTTTTATTCATAACTACATTACCATTAATTATGATGGTATCCTTTTCAATTCCACCCGTAAGTTCATTTCTTCTCTTACGACCTCTCTTTTTTCCTTTCTTTGTCGAAGATTCACTTTCTTGACCCTTCCTTTCATTGAATCTTGTACAAATTTTTTCTAACATCTCATAAATTCTTTTATCCTCCCAGATAACCATATCACAAGATTTTTTGCCAGTTTTAAGATAATCATCCATAACTTTAATCATTCTATGAACTTTACCATAAACCGATTTAATACCTCGAGAAGTTTTAGTAGTTTCCATTGATTTAGTACAAGCAACGTGAGGATTTTCATACCATAATTCGAAATGTGTATTAATATAAGAAAGGATTTGGATTAATTCGGAAAGGTCCCAACGTTTTGGTTTATAATTTTCCCGAGGCATTATTTTTGTTTTTGCTTTAAACTTGTTTTTTTTTTATTTTCCCTTAACAAAATATGTTTGTATAAAACAAACTGATAATGAGTTTAGATAATTTTTTGATTGATTTTGTTTTTTTTTTTTAAAAAAAAAAATGAAATTTATTTTTTCCAAGTGTTTAAATAGGAATCATCAAAACGTGAGATATTCCTAAATTCTACGTAACAATTGGTCATCTCATCAAATGAACAAAGACGCCCAAAGTTATTATTTAGAAGTAATTTTGTAGATCTAAAATTCGTTTTTTAAAAATGTAAAACCACGTATTGTATTTATTTTTTTTTCTTCAGGAAACTTGGAAAACTTAATTCCTGCATAAGACATTAATCTATTTTAAGGAACCTAAAGCGAATAACAATTCTGCAATTGCCACATGAATTCTTGTATCTTTGGCTAATGAAAAATAAAAATAACGCAAACAAAAGGAAGAAATCCTTTAAAGGGATAAAATAAAATTTTCATAATGATTTCATCTCATTAACCTTTTTTTCAACTTCCGCAAACAATTGATACATTTCATCTCGATACTCGTGCGTTTGCTTGATCACTTGAAGAATTTCATGACACTTCACATCCCGTGCATCACTTGCAGAACCGTAGACTTTCCTTGCGTCATCTTCAACTTCACGGATTCTATCATTAATGATCTTTAATGACAATTGAAAAAGAGACGAATTTGCTTCGTTCATCCTATTTTTTTTTTTTTTTTTTTTTTTAATAAACCAATGTATCGATAAAAAATCATTTGAAAAAAAATTTTCTTACATGTATATTCCAACAGGATCGACATAATCTCCAGTTATTGTCGAATCTGTCAGATCACTAGAATGTTCCTCGCTTTTGATAATTACGCTGTCTTCAATCTTATTGTTTTCTTTAAAAATTTGTTCCTGTTGTAACTTTTCTTTTTCTCCAAAAGTTGCTTCATCCTTCATCGATCTCTTACAAATGGTTTCCAACAATTTATAAACTCGATCATCTTGCCAAATGATCGCATCGTCATTCTTTATGTGGTCACTCAACCATACCTTCACGGTTTGGATTAGTTTCCTAATCTTTAAATAAACGCTCTTACGAGTTCTTTCTATATGAAGATGTTCCGTTGCTTCATCGCATGCCTTTGCTAACGAAACAGATGAATTTTTGAAGTGATCATTGATATACGAGAGAATTTCAATGATTTCGTCCGTAGTCCATCTCTTTGATTTTATTGCTTGTGACATCCTTTGTAATTTGACCAAAAAATGACTTTGGAAATCATAGAATGAATAATTAATAAATAAATAAATATAAATATAAATATATAGATCTAGTTTTAAATTTATAAACGTAATTTGAAAATCCTACACTTACTAGTCACATAATTAATTATTTTGTGTAATTTGAAAATAAACCGGTTTCTAACGACTAAAGTTAATAACCAATAAGATTCTAGGCCGAATGTGAATTTTTTATGCACAATCATGCTCGATTCTGATATAAAAGGAACATATTTAGGTAGGGGTTTTACTTAATTATTGTTTAATGAATGTCATTCAAGTAATTCTTTGATTTTTTTGCGCAAACGAATCTCTCTTAAATGAATGTGAATAAATTTCAGAACACAATATCCTATTCTTATCATACACTATTAGATATTAATTAACCGTATGTTTGGGTCGAATTCGAAAGAAATTTTCTACATTTTTTTTTTACTATGATCGTGTGATGATTGATAATCCTTACAATAAGAAAATGTATATGTAATTGATTTTTCCCACATATTGTCCTTTTTTTTTATGACAAACATTTCATAAACCGTTAAGCTGCACAAGGTTAGTCTCGAAAACTTTTTGTTTGATTCTTGAAATGAGGTGATCTTTTGTGTCCTGTTTATGGGTTTATTATGAAAAAAAGGAACATTTTGAATTGCAATTTTTTTTTATCACGCCACAAATTTTTGAGAATATCACCTCTCTAGAAAAATCATTATTCCGGTGATATTAAAAATTTGCACTTCGAATTCATTATATAAACAACCAAAAGTTTAGGTAGATTGCATAAAAAAATTCTCAATTTGAAATAAGAAATTATCATTTCCCTTTCACAAATTTATTTTTTAAAAAAAAAAAACAAAAAAACAAACAAAAAAAATGGCGGGGTCAACTACAACTCTCCAACATATTCACTTCGAGGAAAATTCACTTAAATTACAATATCAAGCAAATGCTGCACCCTTGGGTAGATATCAATTTATTAACATTAAACTCTTTTTTTTAAAAAAAAAAAAAATCTAAATTTTTTTTTTGCTTCTTAAAATAGCCTTGAGTTCTTTCGCAATGACATCATTTGTGTATTCGATGTATTTAACGGGGGCTGGAGGAATAATCAATAGTAATGTTGGTCTCGGCTTAGCTTTATTTTATGGTGGTGCTATTCAATTATTAGCCGGTTTGTTTGAATTGAAGAGAGGAGATGTATTCCACGCCACAGTTTTCTCCTCTTATGGTAAGGATCATTCATGATTTGGGTAAAATCAAAGCTTTATTCACGATTGTGTAACCAATATATTTTTTTTATATTTTTACTTTTAGGTGGTTATTGGATCTGTTTCGGATTCGTTCATTTAGATGCCACAGGTATTATCGCTTCTTATAAAGATGATCCAGAAATGTTAAAAAATGCGCTTGGTATATTTCTCATAGGTTGGACGATTTGTAAGTATCTTTGATTGACTTGATAATTGTGATTTTTCCCTCAAATTACACGAATTCCGATAACTTATTAATTCACGTAAAAAAAATTTATTCAAAATAGTTACGTTTTTAATGTTTCTCTGTGTGCTAAAATCAAATCTCATTTTGATTGCAATTTTCTTCTTAATGATTTTCATCAATGTCTTTCTTACGATTGCGACCTTTACTGAAAATAAATTTTGTGAAGTCGTCGGCGGTATTCTTGGAGGTAATTAAAAAATTTTTTTAATTTTTTTTTTTTTTTTTACTGTGAAGGTCGAAAAATTAATTAATTTTTTTTTTATTTTTATTTTTACCATAGTTGTCGTTGCTTTCTTAGCTTGGTATTTGGCAATAGCATTAATATTAACAAAAGAAAATTCTTATTTCACCTTAAATATTTGGCCAAGAGTTCATCATCCAATTACTTCATCGGAAAAGGTCTAAAAGAACAATATGACAAACATTTTTTCCTTAGAATTTTTATTATTTAGAAGACTTTTTAGATTTTCTTTATTTATTAATAATAATTCATTGACTTTATAAACATTTTAGTATAGCGTTATAGACTTTTTTAGACTTTATAGATTGTAATATAAAATATAACTCTTTATAATTTAATTATCTTTGAATAAACGTAAAAAAAATTGTAAATAACATATTCAAATTATTGCACTTATTTTTGAAAAGGTATACCAAAACGAATTTACATTTTCGAATTACATTTCAAAAATTCAAAATTATGTGATAACGCACAAAATTCTCGAGAGCCAATTTTTTTTCTAATGTCGCGTTGGACTATATTTTGCAGTGTAAAACTCACTTTTAGATTCTAGCCATCAAAGTTTATCCGATGAATCATTAAAACAGTTTAATATGTTGTAAATTGAATATTATAAATTAATTTCAAATTAGTAAAAGAATTTTTTTGCACATAAAAATTTGCCAACACCGCAAATTTTTATCTTCATTTAGCCTTCTTAGTTTGATTCCTTGAAGTAGTTACTAAGAAATAATTTTTAATTCCTCATTACAATTGAAGAATTTTTATCATAAATCCCTATTTTTAATAATTAGTTCTTGCAATCAAGGAATTTTTCAAAAAAAAAATTAATAATAAATAAAAAAAAAAAAAAAGGTGAAATTTTGTATTTTTTTTTTTGTTCAAATAAAAATTATACAGATTTTCTTCAATGAAATTTGACATAAAATATTAAGTTACTAATACTTCATTCTATTTTTATTTGCAAATAACTACCTTAATCCCTTATTAAGTATTTTAATATTAGATTGTAATAATAAATTATAGACTTCTTAATTTTACCAGAAATTTTTTATTGAAATTTAAAGTTTAGTTTCTATATAAGCCCATAGATATTTGTGAGTAAATGTAATAATTAAAATAAGAAAATAGATATTTTTTTAAAAATTATATTTTAAATAAAAATATGAATACAAAGTTAGAATATCTAATAAAACTTTATAATAAATAATTAGTTAAATTTATATAAAAAACATTTTCAAATGATTATGCTTTAGATTAAAAATATTAATGATACTCTAATTTAAAAAAACTTATTAATTTCGCCTTTTTTTTTATAGTTAAAATTTTATTATAAATCAAATAAAACATTGCTTTTTTATAAGCTATATCAAAATAATATTAAAAAATAAATTTTTATCATAAATTAATTTTGCCTATTTTGTCTAGATTAGGAATGCTAATAGTTACAATCATGACTGGTCATAACTATAACTGATATCAGTCAGTCAAAAGTTTCTGACCATTACTATTCCTAGTCTAGGTTAAAGGTTTAATTTAAGACTAAATTAGGCTAAATAATTTTTTTTATACTTTTACTTTAAATTATGCTAATTAATATTCTATTTAATGTTACCATATATAATTTATATATTGTTACTCAAGTGAAAATGAAGTATAGCAAATTATATAATTAGGGACGTAATATAAAAGTATAATTAAATATTT
Organism: Funneliformis geosporum; assembly: GCA_946474995.1. Lineage (NCBI taxonomy): Eukaryota > Fungi > Glomeromycota > Glomeromycetes > Glomerales > Glomeraceae > Funneliformis > Funneliformis geosporum. The sequence goes on along the minus strand of CAMKVN010000410.1, from coordinate 2,526 downwards.
ATTATCAAATAAACTGCAGCAAGTAATCTCATAATGAAAATGTAATTATAGATTGTAATATTAATCATTAATCAATGAAATTAGCATTATGTAATACAAATTACCATGTCTAAAAATCAGAAGTAAATATAGTAATTATAAAAAGATATTATATCATATTAAGGATTCTAAATGTATAAATAGAATAATTAGAACAAATAGTTTTAAAATAATTAATTTAGCAAAAATAAATAAGAAGAATTAGCAATAGTGATTATATCATCACTTATAACATTATAATCTTTTAATAAATCATTTTCTTTTATACTTAAAAAATTATCCTTTCATTTATTTTCTCATAAAATTTGTGTAATCTACTTACGTGTAACCTCTATCACAGTTCATTAAATCTTCATTTATACTTAGATAATCATCATATAATTCAACTTGAAAAATTATAATAAATTTATTATCTTTGACAAAAAGTAATAGTAGTGATCAAAGATATTTTATCAATCAACTTAAAATTTATAATATAACAAACTCAATCTTTTTCAGATAATAATATCTAGCTAATTATTTGTTATATTTTTAAATTTAATTTAAAACTTCTTTTTTTTACTTTTATTTTTTTATTAATTTTAATTTCAATTTTATAGAATAATTCTTTATTTTTAATACTAAATATAATATAAAATACAAATTTATAATTAGTATCTTACTAATAAGAATCAATCAAACCTTTATCAATTATATATTAATAATAGATGTATAAGTTATGATTATTTTGATATAAATTAAAAGACTAATAAGCTAATTGAATAGTAATTTTTTATATATAAAGACTTTAACATAAAATTTATAACCTTCTTCTAATTCATTTCTATTTTTATAAATATGATTTCTTTTTTTATTAACATATAAAATTTAATTACTAAATATATAATAATATTTATTATATAAGAAATATTTAATATTAAAACTAAACTATTAAAATCAATTTATAAATAAATAATCTAATTTTAAATAAATAATAATCAAAAAATAGTTACATTAAAGTAAATATAGTACTTTAAGTAATAATAAATTGATAAATTGACTAATTTTAGATATTAAGTTATAAGATAATACTAAAATATATTATTTAAAATTTTATTATTTAAATAATTTTTAAACATTATTTTTAAAGTTTGTATATTTTTGATTATAAATTTAATAAATTTTAATATATTAATTATTTTGTTTATTAATAAAATAATAGATAAAAATTAAACTAAATAAAAATTATATATTATATAATAATAGTTAATATTATAAAATACTTTAAACTATATACTATCAACTTAGTTATAATATAATGTTATCAAGATATTTTTCTAATATTAAAAGAAATTATGAGTCACACATGATAAATTAAACATCTTCATACTTGTTAATTCAAAAACTTAATACTGAAAGTATATCAACATTAATTGAAGTTCAACATCATTAAAGTCTTCCAATTTATGTAAAGATTAAATTAAATTTTGCTATTACTCAATTGATTATATATTCCAATCCGTTTAATTAATAGTTGTGTAACATCATAAATAATTGTAAATCAAGAGTTGCAACTTAAGTTGCAACTAATTAAAAATTTTAAAATTAATTACAATTATATTTTTAATATTAATATAGGATAATAATCTTTAGTTATTACATTTAGGGTTTCATAATTTGATTAAATCAAATATTCAAATATTTGATTTAATTCAAATCAATAGTAAACTGTTTTCAAAGCTTCAAAGTATAATAAAAATGATTCTGCAGCTTCAAAAACTATTCTCAGCTAAGAGAACATTTAATTTAACAATTTTTCTCTCTTTATTACATATCAGTCATTAGACATATCACATATCGATTATAGCAAATGATATTGATATAGATTTCGATCATTTGATTGACAAAATTTTATATGATTTTTCATCTTTTTTTACTTTATGATATATAAATAGTATTACATTTCTAATTAAATCGAATAGTTATTATATCAAAATGTTCATTAACTTCTTGTGAAAATTTTTATAAACTTTTAAAAGCAAATAGTTTTGCTAGTTTAAGAAGATCTTGTTAAAAAGATATTTATTATTTGATATATTTATTATATGAATAATTGAAACTTTTTTAAAACTCCTTTTTTTATGTCTATTTAATACTTTTTATCTATTTTTATTTTATTTTAAACCAAAAATTACATTTTTTTAGAATAAAAACTCATTTAAATATAAATATAAATTTTTTAAAATATTACAAATAAATAAATTTGCAAATTTGCAATTATTCAACTAATTATTTAATTATAAAACTACTTAAAAATTATTTAAAAATATTATTTGATTATTTCCTACAATAAATATATAAATTTTATTATTCTATATATTAAAAATTAAAGAAATTTTAAGAATAATCTAAAATTTACTTTAATATTTACTAGGGTTCCTCAAAATCGAATCAAATCAAATATTTAAGCAATTTGAATTTGATTTGATTTTTTCAAATCAAATCAAA
>CAMKVN010000409.1:0-29928 GCA_946474995.1 Funneliformis geosporum | reverse complement strand
TATGTCTGACCCGACCTGACCTTATCAGGTCGGGTCAAGTCAATTACCCGACCCGACCCGACCTGTTCGGAGCTCTAGGTAAAATTTATTAAAAAAGTGATTATAAATTCGTCTTCAAACTGTCAGACGACTTTTATTATCAAAAATAATAATAAAAGTCATATCTGAACTGTCAGAGCTATTTTTATTAATATTTAATAACCTAAAATTTCAGATTAATCTGAAAATTTTTAGTTCAGATCAGATTATTTAAAAGTTTCAGATTAGATCAGTTCAGATTGACATCTTTTGGATTTATAATCTGAACTGAACTGAACTGAAAATTTCAGATCAGATCAGATTAGCCTTTAATCTAAACTGAACTGGAATTTTAGAGCTTTAGATATAGATACAGTCTCTGGTGAAAAAAATGATGGTAAAAATATCACATATATTTTTTGGCCATAATGACGTCATTTTCACGAATCGGGCTATCATTTATATTACCAAATTGGACTATTTAATGTTGTTTAAAAGGTAAGTCATAAACAATGATTGTTATTATTGTTTACTTCTAACTCTTACCTATCAAAACAATGCCAAGTTGTCTTGAAATTTAGCGAAACTACAGTAATTTACTTTGGCAACAAAACATTCGTAATCCAACTGAAATTTCTGAACGTTTGAATATTTCTTTACATTCCTGTGAATAATATGTTAGTACGTTACGTAAGGTTGCTAGACAAAATCAAGAATTTAGACAGACATCTAAATAGTAAAAGTAAAACTTGGTTAAATTATATTAAAACCTTATTAAAAAATTTGTGAAATTTGGAAAAAGGTAAAACTATATTAAAGCTTATAAAAATGGCGAAACTATATCAAACACTTAGTAAAAATTTAGCAAAACTAAAGGTTTTACCGTTTTGCTAAATCCAAAATGAGTTTAAACAAGCAACCTTAATGTTACGTAAAATCAGTGATATTTCTATAAATCATTCAACTGGGCATCCAAGAAAATTGTCTTTTAAAAAACGCTGCTATATTGGAAAAATTTTGAAACACAACCACCTTATGACGGCAGGTGAACTTAAAGCTAAATTGGAAGAAATAACTCTGAACTCGAAGTTAGTGAGCGTACAGTGCGACGTGAGCTCAAAAATCTTGGATATGTCTCTATTCTTCCAAGAAAAGGGTCTCTCTTGACTCAAAAAGCGAAGGACGTTTGCTTGTTCTGAGTACATAAACATTTGTGTTACAACTGGAAGAAAGTTATTTTTTCTAATAAAACAATGCTCCAGATATTTAGCAACACCATTAAAGCATAGTCTCGAAATACATAACCAATTGCTCCTATGGTGAAACATTCATTTAAGGTCCATATTTAAGAAGCGATTAGTACAAAAGGAAAAGTCAGAATCCATCTGTTCACTGAAAATTTAGATTGTCATCTGTATCATAAAATTTTGGACGATCATTTGTATGACAATGCAGATGTATTATATGGTCGTAACTGGGTCTTCCAACAAGTTAATGACCTGAAACACAAATCCCATTACAGTCAACCCTTGATATAACGAATTTTATATCCTGAACTTCAACTTCGCTATAGAGCTATAGTGAATTTTTTAAAGAATTTGATTGGCTAGTTCGTTATAACGAGGGTAAATTTAATATAGTTGTCCAAAAAATTCGTTATATAAAAATTTGCTATAGAGAGGTATGACTGTATATTCAAAGGGACTTAAAAACTCATTTTCTAAGACGGGTTCTTTCTTGGCCTTTATACAGCTTGGACTTGAATCCTATTGAGAATGTTTAGATTAAAGATGAGAACTGTAATTAATATGTTGCAACTTTTAATGTTGCAACTTACGTTGCAAATAGTTTTAACATATATATATTGCAACTTATAATGTTGCAACATATATTGCAACTAATTTTAGCTTATGTTACAACATTTTGTAAATTTGAAATCAATTGCTGTACCATCTTTAGTTTAGATTATTTTAAAGAGAAAAGTTGAGAAAAAGATTAAGAATTTGGTGACTAAAAAAAAGTATTACCTGCAACGTTTCCTTAATACAATCCAGCAGGAATAGGACGATCTTGATGATGCTGTATTACTTCAGTGTATTGAAAGTATGCCAAACTGGGTTCAGGCATGCATCGACGCAGAAGAAGGTCATACAAAATATTAGTTATATAATTTTGTGTTAATATTATTCTTTTAAATAAAAAAATCAATAATAAAAGTTTTATATACCTTCAAAAAATGTCTCTGCCATTCTTTTCGCTATGGACTGTATAATTACATATACGTAAGCACATGTAATTATTATATAACCCATGTATAAATCTAGTTATTTATAACTTTATATGAAATAACAGGCTTATCTTATTGTGTATAACATATACATCAGTAGAATTATTTTTTTTTACACTACTTTATACCTTTATTGTTATCTTACAAAATTAATTTTTATTACATTATCTTGTAGAAGAAGTAATTTATAATAAAACTAAAAGCAGATAGATATTGTGCAAGAATTCCAAGCAGAATGAAAAACAAAAAGCCAATTATGTTTCCTATATTTATAATAAAGAAATACACTAATACAAAATTTTATTTTTACATTATAATTATAATAATTATATTTTTTTTAATTAATAAAAGCTATAAGATTTAATGTTTTAATGCTAAATTCTGAGTGAATAATCAGAATTTTAAAGATACATATTCATAGTACAGTTAAATATGTTAATAAACTGATATTAAATAAGCAAGTTTTTAAAATAAATTTTCTTTTTATAATTACATCAATTATACTTAATATAAACCAGTGGAAAAAGTGATAAGAAATTCCACCGGTGTATACATAATACCGATAGGATAATGTAGGATTATGCCAATTCTTTTAATTCTGATTCAGATATGTTTATTGATGAAATAAATTATAATGATGATGATGATGATCCTTTTAGAAATTTAATTCCTAAAGAAAAATTAAGTAATGATATATTAACTGATGATATTTCAAATTTATTAGAAGGAAATTTAGTTAATTTGAATAAAATAACTGAAGAAGAATAATCTGAAGAAGTTGATCATGGTGAAACAGATTTTAATATAGATGATATTCTTGTCAATGCAAATAGGAATAATAGGATTTAATTATGTATTAGTTATTTACGATTATAGTATTATACATTTATACAAGAATAATCATAATATTTTTTTACAAATGGTTTTTTTGTAACAAATTAGCAAATTAAATTAATAATGATAATAACAATAATAAATTGCTAAAGTTGTTAATGCTATTAAATATGAATAATAAAATTAAAATAATTATTATTATCAATTTCAATTCGGCAATTAGGAATTACGGCAATTCGGTATTATGACATTACGATATTACGACAGTGGTGTGATTTATTTCGGTGTTATATTACATCGCCGTAATATTTAATTCATGTATAGGTTAAAATATACTCTTATAGACATGTCACCTGACTGATAAAGAATTTGTAATTAATAAGTTTTTAAAACCCAAGTTTAATATTAAAATAATAATAATATTTATCAATTGAACATTAAGCAAGATAAAGATAAATAAAACTAGCAGTGATCATCAGCCCCCTATTTTTGAGATTACGTAATTATCATATAAATTAACGTTTTCTTTGTTTCAATTAGTATATAATAAAGTAAATAAAATTAGTTTTAAAAACACAATTTATTATGGAACCTTTAGCATCGACTCCAAACAAACAAACAATTGTTTCTTCAACATCGAAACTAAATAAACGTTCTGTAACAATTTTACCTCCAACACAAGTTACAACGATTGATAAAAAAACCAAAAAAACTTTCATTTTAGAATATTCCGTTCATTTGGCTTCTAATAGGTTTAATAGAGAACTCAAATGTGTTTTTCCCCAAGTTGAAAATTTTGAAAAATGTCTCGTTATACCCACTTTTCTAAAATGTGAACATGATTTAGTTGGTATTGGTGCTGCAATAGATCTTGAAAAAGATGAAAAACTTGAAGTTGTAAGTAATAAAAACAACTTCATATATATATAAAAATTTTTTTAAAAAGATTTTTTTTTTTTGATATATATATATTACAAAAAAGTTTTCGTCAAATTTGTAGTTTGTTGAATGGGGTAAAGAGATATGTCATAAATTGAGAAATCGTGGATATTGGGCTGACCTAACGGATCCTTGTTCTGGATACCCGGTAATCTTTTTTTATTTTATTATTTTCTGAAGCTTTAAAAAATTTTTAACAAAAGACTTGCTTTGATCAAAGGTTTTCTCTGAGCCTGGACCAGCAATTTATCCGGACGTTCAAGGAGCCGTAGAACTATTAAAATATGACCTTCATAATGCAGGTTGTTGTCATATTTTATTGCATCCTAAATGGGGAAGTAAAGTGTATCCTGGAACTTTATTCACCACTGCCAATGATTTAGTGCTTAAGCAAGTGATTTCCGAGTGTATTGTTATTTAATTTGCTTTGGGTTTTCTTTGTGTATTTGAAAAACCAGTATTTTTATATTTATTATTTTACTTATTACTAATGTTTGATTTTCAGAGAGAATTCGAACTAACGCATGATAGATATTTTTCTCTTTAAATAAATCTAACAGAAAATACTCAATAAAATTAATTTAAACCATTTGTATGTAATAATAATGTTGAATATATTTAATTTATTTTTTTTTTTCTCACATCACTAATAATTATTTGTATTTGGTGAGCATAAAACAATAATACAAGAATGTTAACCCATATATATACAATACGATATATACTAATATATAATATAAAAACCCAGTTGATGTAAAAAACCATGTATTAAGACACAAATTACAAATCTTCCATCAATATTTTAAAATAATGTTGCCTTCATCAGTTGAAATATACACATTTGCCTTTCCATCACCCGCCTTACCATTTTTAGCGAGTCCATATATCATTTCATCATTTATGCTAATGCGACCTTCGTTTGTCCGAACTTTATAAACGAATGAACTATTAACCTGTTGTTAAAATATAAAGTTAAATAAATTAATAAATAAGAAATATTTTTAATAACTCATTTAATTTTATGATTTATTTTACTTACCATCGTTAATCCAACATTTCCGTTAATAGTTTGTACGTTGACCATTGCATTTTGAACATTTCCCAAAAATAAGCTCACATCACCTTCATCGGTCGAAACCATAAGTTCTTTTACAAGTGATAGTATTGATCCTCCAACAAATCCTTCCCTGGTTTTAATGTCGATTATATTTCCATTGATTTCCTCTAATAATATATTTCCATCGTCAGTAGATAAACCTATGTTTTGTTGATATGGTTTATTATTTTCATCTTTAACAAGTTTAAGGTTCAGATTCTTGACTTGAATATTATTCGGGATTGGGTTTCCAGCATTGACTTGCGGTAGGATTACATTAATTTTCAATAGCATACAACGTGGTGGAATGTTGAAAACACCAAATCCAACTTTTTGGAAAACTTTCAATTCAAAACTATCGAATTGAATCTTTGTTTCAAATTGAGGGGTAATTCTATCGCTACTTCCAGTAAACACTTCAACAATAACATTGGTTTCTTCTGGTGATGGGTTTTGTAAAATATTAACTCCATTTAACTAATAGAATACAATTCAACAATTCAAAATTTATTACACATAACATAAAATAAACCTACTAAATATAAATTATAATAAAAAATACCTGACGTCGAGAATCATCCACATTGAGTTTGAGTATCAAGTTTGGATCAAAGGTGAATTTTTCCGGAATATCATTTAATTTGATTTGATTACATGCTTTGTCATTTGCTAACGAAATCGACTAAAGACAAGATGTTCGAAATGTATAAATTGAAAATTTTATTATAAACGAGTAATATACGAATATTATATTTACATATATAATATAATAAATATTTACCCCTAAAATTATGAATATAATCAAGACTAACCAACCGTAACAGCAAGCTTTATTCCGACTTGAAAATTTGAAACAGCATATTCGATATCCTAATTAATCTTTTAATTAGTTTATCACGTTATAAATGTGTATTAAATTTTATGAACTAGCTTCGTACCAGCCTTTTCACTAGGATTTGCGGAAGCTGTTTGATAACTTTCTGCAGTAACTATTGGATTATAATTATGATTCTCTGCCACTGGCACTGTCGGTGGCGAAAATGAAGGAGGAGAATATGATTGATTATTTGGTGGATAACCATAGTTATAGCCTGGTTTTACAACATCATCGTAGGCTGGTGGTGGCGCAGCGACCGATGAACCGAGTTCATGATGGTTCTTATTTTCCTCTGCTAAAAACGGGTTATTTGACATTTTAATAATTCACTCTTGATAATAATATAATAAATGTGAAGTATTTCCTTTATATATATATATATATATATATATTTTTATATATTTATTTATATATATATTTAAAGAAAGAGGAAAAGGAAACAAATTGAAATTTTTGAATTTTGAAAAAATGCCAAGGATTAACCTTTATAAAAAAAACTTCTATGATGATCAATGCACATATATAGGATTTATTATCAAAACTCCATGTATATTTTTAAGATAATCTAGGTTGAATTAGGGAAAAAATTACAACAGGTTTATTAAAACTATATATAGGAAAATAAGGATTATGATGCTACAGCAAAGAAATTTTCAAAATTTTTCATCTTATAATCGGAATCTACTTCAGTACTTTCACTATCATCGTCGTCGCTGTTATTTGTTTCCTTTGTCGCTTCTTCACCTGATTCCTCTAAATTGACAGATGCTTCTTCTAAATGATTAGCTTCATCTTCCAAACGAATCGCTTCTTCTTCCATTTTTTTTGCAATATCTTCAGGTTTCATGTTTATGTATTTTGTGACCAACTCAAAAACCTTTAGTGGAATGAGATCAATTTCATTACGATATAAAACCATCGTCATCATAACTTCACAAGGTGGCAATAACTTTTCGGGAATTTTTTCAAGAATTTCTTGAGGGAATTCAGCTTTGGGACTTTCGACCACACATTTATACATCTTTTTAATTTGATAATGAGTACAATAATCAAGGTCAAGGTGCAAGTCCATACGACCAGGACGAATACAAGCAGGATCAAGATGTTCCACGTGATTTGTCGTCATGATGATAATATTCCCTTCGGACAATATATGACCATCCAAAAATCCCAAGAAAGTTGATAAACTAAATTTGGAACCATGATCCAATTTTGGACCTATGCCTTCATCCTTTTTATCCTTTATATCGGAAGTATTGATAGAATCTGACGGGAACCAATTTCCAGTTCGTTTATGAAGAACTTTTGATTGTGTGTCAACATCTTCAAGCACAATGATTTTATTGGGGGGAATTTCACTAAATGCGGAACTTAATTCATTATCATTTTTAATGTTTTTGAGATTTAAATAATAAATATCGCGAGATAATTGTGAAGAGACAGCATTTATCAAACTTGTTTTTCCCGTTCCCGGCTTACCATATAATAGGATACCTCGTCGATAAGGCATTCCAATTCTTTCGTAGAAACTTTTATCGTTTACGAACGTTTCTAATTCTTTTCTTATTAATATTTCATACGGTTCATCTAATGCAACAGTGTCCAAACCTTTATTGTAAGGTAAAGTTTGAACGCAATCCCAATACGTTTCAGTTCGTTCAAACCTAGAACGTTCTTTCAACTTTCTTTGATGTTCCTTATGAGCTCGCGTAACTTCGTTTAAAAATTCCGATATGGCATTAACGTTTGTATTCGAACCCTCAACGGTCGTCAAATAAATCGAAGGTTTTATCGGTTCGCTATTATTACTATCATCATCATTATTATTAATAACTTGTTCGGGAAGATTAAATTTAACATTGAAATTTTTGCCTTTAAACTTGATGGAAATTTGTTGATTGTTCCCTGGAAGTACGTTAAAATTAGGAGGAGCGCAATCGTCAATTTTATTATTAGACATAGAATTAGTAGGTTGTACGATAAATGAACCGGTATTTAATGATTTTGTTTGTTGAGAGATTATCCAAGACAGAGCTTCGTAAAGTGGATTTGGGTATAAATAACCATAGGTTCCTGCGATATAAGATTCAACCTGAGCTGTAATATTGTTTCTCGTTCTCAATGAACCTTCTTTAATGATAGAACCAGATAATGTGAATAATGCAAGGACCAAAGCGCTGATTCCAGACGCTAAAACACTTGTCAAAAACATATCTACAGCCATTATTCCGGACAAGTATGATTCTAATTTTGTTGGGAGCCATGCCAAAAGAATGGTTTGCACTTGCGATTGAGTGAATAAATCAATGAGAGGTTGAAAAATTTCGGAATAAGTCATAATCTTTTTTAAAAAATATTATTGATTTATTTATATATATAATTTTTTTTATTTTTTTTTTTATTGGGGACTCAATTATTATTATTATTATTATTATTATCTGATTTTTCTTTTTTTCTCTTAGGAGATTGTGATTGCTGGCTGTTGTTCGTTCAAGCCACTTTTTATTTCTTTTTTCTCCGCAACTTGAAACTCCGACAATTCCGATCAACGAACAAAAGACTTTGAAAGATGAAAAATTGTGCGTAGCAATTTCACATTATGCGTAGTACACCCATTTGAAGAATGAAAGATACGCCTATCACGCAGCAATTCTTTTGATGTTGAACTTACTCCGTAAAAAGGTGTAAGAAAATCCGATGCGCTTATTTTTTTTGAAATGCTGACTTGAACTTGCAGGATAGTTTGAAATTAAACATATTGAATAATTAAAATAATAAGTATTTATCATCCCAAGGAAGAAAAGTATAAAAAGACACATTAAATTAAATTTGCATACCCACAAAAATTTTGACAAATTACAAAAAAGCATTCAGTATGACCGTATATATTTGATTCACCTTTAAGAAGCGAAAAATTCTTGTGATTTTTAAAATCAACGAAACTAGTTTAGTCTATATCCTTCGATTTCAGAAGTTTTGACAATAATTATAACGTCATACGCTTCTCCCAACACCTCTCAAAATCACAAAGAAAAAAAAAATTTTTTTTTATTGCGTTTGCTGATTTTTTTTTACTATATAAAGAAAGAAAAATTTGATATTTGTAATCATCTGTTTCATTATTTTGTTATCATTAAATATTGAGGCTTTTATACATATTTGGGTGCTCCGGGATTCGATTTAACATCATCTATAATTTATATGGCTAATCATTTTAAAAAGAATTAAAAACGTAAAGAAAATTGACCGATCAATAAATAAAAATAAATAGAGTTTCAAATTTCTCGTCTTTTTTTTTTTTCGAACGTAAGGGAAATAATGACTTTAATTTCTTCTCCAGTGATCATAGATACCGATCCCGGTATGCATATACTTACTTCATGAATGAATTCATTCATGTTTAATAATCCTACAATTCTACAATTGATTGACAAAACAGGTATCGATGACGCGCTCGCTTTATATCTGGCTCTAGCGTCACCTCAATTGGACATTAAAGCTATTACAGTTGTATACGGTATGGTGATTATTTTGATATGATTCTTCAAGATCACATTTTAACTTGAACTTTTTTTTTTTTTTTTAAAAAAAACAAGGTAATTCAAGTATTAAAGACACAACGAGGAATCTCATAACTTTATTTGATGTTATTGATAAGGAAATCGAATATTTTAAAAATGCATCACCTCCCAACAATGATCTTCATCCAGAAGAATGGGAAAGGGAAAGACGCATTCTTTTAAATAGATTCGAATGGTCAAAGCCCGTGGTTGCAATAGGTTCGTCAAATCAACCTTTTATTTTTATCCATTTTATCATTGTTTTTTAATCCCCTTATCAAATAAAGGGGCGGATAAACCCATGAAAGCTACGGAGCATCTTGCGGTAGATTTTCATGGCTTAGATGGATTTGGTCAAATACATACAACGGTAATTTAAAGAAATTACAATGATTATTATTAATTTATTACAATCTTACAATCTTCTAACCTTTTTATCTTTAAAAGCATCCCCATTACACACCAAAGGATTTAAAGAATTTAAAATCCAATAGATACGTAATGTCATCTCAAGATGCGATCGATGAAATCTTAACCCAATTAAAGAACGCACCTCCATTCACGATTACGATCATCGCTTTGGGACCTTTGACGAACCTTGCGTTAGCCTATAAAAAGGATAAACGTACATTCTCTCGGGTTAAACAAATTATTTGTTTAGGGGGTGCAATTAATTCTCACGGTAACACGACTCCTTGCGCGGAGTTTAACTTTTACGCGGATCCCCATGCCGCAAATATTATATCTGAAGCTACCAAAGGTTTTTCTCCATTGATTACTGTTCAAAATAAAATTGAAAGGTTGCGTCGAAGGGATCTTGTGCCATTACATTTTACCGTGTTACCCATAAATGGTATTTATATATTTTGACCCATTATAAACAAACCTTTCTTTCTTCCATTATTATTTTTTTTTTTTAATTTTGAACTCTTCTTTTGTTTTCAATTTATAAAAAAAAAAGTATCATGTTCATTTCTGTTATCAAGCAAGGATTTTACAAATTATGTTACATCTTTAAATACACCTCTTAGCATATTTATGACCGCATTTATGGACTACGCGTTTAACAAGATGAGAAATTATTATGGAGTTTATAGTTTAGAAATGCATGATCCGGTCGCGGTCGCATTTGCGATCGACATCCTATCAAATAAATCTCTGGCATACACCTCGGAATATGTTGACATGAAGATTGAAACTCAAGGGATTTATACGAGAGGAATGACCATAGTTGATAGTAGACCGAAACCTCCTTCATTAGATTTAAATAAGAGCAAAACTTTGGAAAGGGATTTTGGAATTTGGAGTCACCTTTATGCAACAAATGTTGAAGTTATAACTTCTTACGATTATAAGCTTTTCATTGGTGATTTTTTAAAGAGAGTTTTTAATGTCGATCTCTTTGAATATTAAAAAAAAAAAATAATAATTTTTTTTTTTACAATTATTTTATTTAAACTACTTCATCTAATGTAATAATGTATTTTGGAAAGTTTATCTCAACTTTTAATCGGTAATACATAATAAATCTTACACACGCTACATGGAATATATATATATTATATTTTTCAAAAAGAATCACAAATTTCTTTCACGATATGACCAACTTTTTCAAAGTCATCAATGTCCGTGTAGATCTGTGCGCTAGCTCTTATATACCAATGACCATTATGTTCAAATATCGCGACGGCAAAATTATAATTATTTAACATTAAATCTATGAATTTCTTTTCCGAAAATTCTTTATTTGATACAAGAATTGGTAAACGTATGTTAACCATGTTTTGTATAACGTTTTCCGGTCCAATTATTTCCGTACCAAGGATAGAAGCAATCTTTTTTCCTCCTTCGATGGCCAATTTTTTACAATAATTACGTATCTTTTCTTCACCACCAATCTTCTTTCGAAATTCCAAAGCGGCGTGAATCGTCAAGTAGGAACTAATATATATATATATACTCATAAATAAAAATTGAATTTTGTATAGCAAAAGCAATAAATCCGCCGCTTACCTGAAATCTTGAGTTCCAGTCCAAGAAAATTCGGGAATAAATCCATCAGCTGTAAATGGACTGGTAACTGTCGGATGAATTTTTTTCTGATGTTTAAGAGGAACGTATAAAATTGCCGAACTCCTGGCGGTATATAACCATTTATGACAATTGGTCACAAAGAAATCTGGATTAATCTCTTTTATGTCTAAAGGAATTTGACCGATCGCATGAGCTCCGTCAACGATTGAAAGGATATCATTTTGCCTCAAGATTGGAATCAAACGTTGAAAAGGAAAGACAACACCTATTAAAAACAAAAAAAAAATAAAAATATAATAATAATATTTTTATCATCATTCTACGATGATTTATTATTCATTTTATCAAGATCAAATTTTTTTATTATAAACAAACCAGGATTAGAAGATATGGAATCGATTACGGCCAATTTAATCCTCATATTTGGTTTTTGATTTTCCTCTTGAATAACTCTAACGATTTTATCAATCAAGTCATCCTCAGACAAAGGATAATTCGCTTCAATTTCAACCAGTTCAACATTTTCATGATTGTTCTCCTGAATGAACATTAATAATTCCCTAATGGAACTATAAACCGTTGATAGATAAAGTAATTTATCACCTTTTTCATACTTTAAACTTTTTAAAATCGCATTGATACCGGTCGTAGTATTCTGTACGAAAACTATTTCATTTACTTCAACGTTAATGAATTTCGAAACGGTCTCCCTCGCTTTATGCAATTCCGATTCTAAATCCCTACGCATAAATTTATCTGGATTAGATTCAATCTTATTTTGATACCCTTGCAAAGCTTCCCTAACTACTTTAGGAAAGGTTCCGTAAGATCCATGATTAAGTGGTATGTAATCATCTTCCAAAAGAAAATGTGGACGCATTGAACGTCCAAATTCAAATGTCGATCCTTCATTAGGCATGATTCTTGAAGAAAATGGATGGTTATTAAAAGTTATGTTTATTATCAAAGATAAAAAAAAAAAGGAGGAAAATATATATATATATATATATATAAAAAAGGAGAGGGGGAGACAGATATATAAACAATAGGGAAAATGATCAACCTATTATACTACCCAATAGAGGTCACCAATCATTTCACTGAGAGAATTTCTATGGAGTGTTTGGACGTAATGGTTTTTTTTATGACTCCCATATTACCTAATTTAAAATGTATTATTATAAAAAAAAAGAAATTTTTTTTTTTTAGCAACCTTCACAAATATAAACATTTTTATTATTAAATCTTCGTTTATTATAGAACTTTAGCGAAGAAAATTAAAAATAAATTGATAATAAATAACTTTAATTTATAAATTTCGCCAACTTAATGTAAAGTACAATCAAATAAAATTTATTTTAAATTTGATTAATCGGTGTTATCGTTTGACACGATTCAATTTAAAAGTAATATTAAATGCTTTCGTAAAATTAACCACCTTATAAAATATTACATGTATGGAAATAATTACATGGTATATAAAAACCAAACGTTCCGTACATAGAAAACCAAAACCATCCCATATGTGATTGCTTTATGCCCATTTCTATGAAACGACGTTCGGCACATACATGCACATTACACATACATTACACGTATCAACAAGTTATTGAAAACTTTATTTAAAAAGAAAGAAATATATATATACACATGATGAAATCTTACGACCCGTTCACTTTGTGTAATCTGATGGTGGCAAGGAAGTGGTAGAAGGGTGATTGACGACCAAAGAAGCTGCCTCCTCATTGCTATGATGATCCATTGAAGTTCTGGCGTGTAATCGAGTTGAATTAAAGGAATTCTTTGACGTATCATCCAAGAAGCTATTTTCGAAACTCGTGTTGGTGTTGTTGCGGTTTGACTCTAAAACTCGCAGAGGTTTCTCCACTATCGGTAAATTATGTTGATCGACATTTTTAGGTTGCGTAGGAACCGGTGTAAACCTTGTAAACAAATAAGATTTATATTTTACAATATAAATACATCCGACTAACATAACAACGAGTATGATTAAAAATATTATCAATACTATCACATTGTTAGATAAAGGATGTGAAACGCTGATATCAAATGGCAATGTGAGAGGGGATTCTTTGGTATCTGTTAAATTGGAATTATTCGGTGAAAAATTGGAATTATCATTGGTTTCATTATCATCGGTTTCTTGACCGAATGATGAAGTTAATATGATGAGGAATAAAAATGTATCAACAAAGAAATTTAAATGATACATTTTGTGTCAATAATAAAAAAAAAAAAAAGAATAAATGAAATTTCTGTGTGGAAAAGTACTGATCATATTATATATTATATATATATATAATGTGGCTATGCCTGTGATCTTCACAAGGATTGATATCAAAGCCTCGCAAAAAAAAACCCATCCATATCATTGCGGTCCCCGTTCCCGTTTGGCTTCTAAAAATAAAATAATGAATAATAGGCGACTTTTAAAGACAGTCAAAAATTGGAATACCACAAACGTTTAATACCATTACTTCTAAACAAATATGTTAATCTATTGATCCAGGTCACAAATTTTATTAAATGAAAACGCCCTAAATCAATTTGTAATTCATTTTTCAGGTTAATGTCAGTATCAATTTGTTTTTTATTCTTGCTTTAGTTATAATATCATTTATTTACAATGGTATATAACTTGGGTTAGGGTCACAGAGATGGCTGTTATAAAATTTTAACAACAAAACTAGAGTAAATTTTTTAAAATTTTTTGAAAGATATGAATTGATCTCATTGGTGAAGAATGCTTATTTCAAGTAGTAACAACGATTTAAATATCATCAATTAGTTCGATTATCTTCAATATCATTAGGACCTTTATAAAACCGATCATACCGTTATAAATAATAAACCAAAGATGATGACAAAGATGAATGATAATTTTTTTTAATAAAAAATCGAAAAATATTTGAACAGCGGCGGTTATTGCAATTTTATATTGCACCTTATCACTTGATAGGACTTCCCCCCCCCCCCCAAAATAGGAAGAAAGCGAACGTAGAATCGTAGGATGCGTGTGATACATCTATGCACGAGATAAGATCGTGAGGGCAAATCCCTTAGGTTTCGACGTACCGTCGAGACTATTATAGTCGAAATTAGAATCAATTTATAAAATCGTCGAAAGTCGAGAAGCTACCGTTATGGAAGTAACAAAGCCTCAGCAAGAGTTATTTTACAGGGAAAGCCTGTTTCTAGTTTTTAATTCATCAATTCATCAATTGAAGTGAGGTACAGTATATTCGAAATATAGGGTTCTACTTTTGCCATTTGCTAAAATGAATTTTTTTAGATATGAATTGCAAAATGGCCTTATCGGTTCTATTGGTTTTTAAAACGCTTGCTTGATAATTTACTTTAACAAAAAAAAAACCATTGGTAATTTGCAATTTATTTGATCGATTGATTTTTTAATCGATTTATTTATATGGTAACTAGGACAATTCGAGATGATAATTGGAATTCACAGCCAAGTTTTATTAATGTTTTACCTTTTCCTATAGCTTGTCTCAGACTTATTTATATCTTAACGGATTCTAGCTAAAATAAAGAATCAAGTTCATTAAAGAAATGATTGATATCAGTGAACTGCGCCCAAATCTTAAAAAAAAAATGATTTAATGTTAACAAGTACTTTTTTTAATCTATTTTTGTGCAAGAAATGTTAATTATCAATAACATTAACCGGAATATTATTGATTATTATCATCATCATCATTATATATATATATTTTTTTAGAAACTATGAATACAAGTATTAATACAAGAAAAAATCTCAAAACCAAATTATTTTCATTATATATTAGTGGAGTCAGTCGTTTTCGTTATTTCAATAGTTGATGACCTTAAATTCTTGGAAATCTTCCTTGGTGAATTTTCTTTAGTTATAACATTATCTAACAAAGTTTCATCGGTTTTTAGAGAAGAGGCAGAAGTACTTATATTAGTAGAAAGAGCGGTGCAAATGCTGGTAGTATTTGAACGATCAATAGTACTCCTCTCCTGATCCGTAGCAATTTCTTCAATGATATCATCATCTTTTAACGAATATTGAAATTCATCGGTACTACAAATAATCCCAGCGTCGGATAATCTCTTATTATAACTTTCAGTGCTAATACTGCCTCGACTACTTTTACCATTAGCAATACTGCTAACATTACTATGATCATAATTAGCGGAAACTATGCTATCTCCAACCAATTTACCATAAGGTAATTGTTTGATTTTTTGCGGCAAAACGTTATAATCTTCGGGATCTCTTAATAAAAAGATTGGCTCCCCGGTGACTTCATTTCTCCCCAAGAAATTACCCTTATTTAATACCATTATTTGTTCAGCTAAATCGGACCCTTCACTTAGGCTACTATTAATATTATTATTACTACTATTCCCGCCAGAAAAGATTCTTAACGCTTCACTGGCATATCTACTACTGCCGCTCATTTTACTACTACTATTTCTTTTGCTATCATTCGAATTTTGTCCGCTATTAAAGAAACTCCTTTTTGGTTTCTTTTTAAGAAAATCCTCAGAAAATGATGTAAACTTTGGTAACGGGTCCAAACTAAACCTGAAAGAAGAATGATTTGAATCTAAACGATCTGATTTTTTCTCAAACGTTTGTTGTGGAACATTGGATTTATGATATTGAACATAATAAGATATCGAACCATATAATTTTGTTAAGAGTACTAATATGCAAAAAGATAATGCTAATATTGGGATTATATTTGGTAATATCGTGTACGCTTGATAGAATATCTGTTATGAGGAGAGGAAAAAAAAGATTCAGTTATACAATTTTTTTTTTTTTTTTTTTTTTAGTGATAATAACAATACTCACTAGGATTAATAATTGAGGAAGATCTTCGATCAAAATAATGATCGTGTTGAAAATAAATATATGATGCTCCGTTCTATTCGTAAAAGGGGCATTTAATCCCACTAAACCAGAGCATTTCGAGGATATACAATTTAATGCTTCTAAATCAGCAACGGCGAAAATAGAGGTAAACACTAGGGCCGTTTTGGAATTTTTTATCCACCATCTTGAAAATCTATTATTATTCTTAATTTCTCGACTCATTATTATGTATGTGAATGAACAATTTAATAATATCGGTATTACTATAAACACGATGCATGTTGGAGATATCCAGGGTAAATCATTACCATGAATTATTATGAATGCAATATCTAATGCAAAATCTACTATTATAAATGTGAATGTAAATATTATTTTATTATTCGCCTCGCCGTCTTTCTTGCGTGCAATATAATATATCACGAATAATATTATGAATCCAAGTGCCACCCCTATCATTATGTAAAAATATTTCTTCAAATCCGCTAAACAAAAAGAAGAATTGCTTAATTAAATCACTCGTTAACGATAAAGCAACCCACATCTTCTCTCCACTTACGTGTTAATTTTGCACCAAAAGACGCGTCTAGAAGGGACGTGACCATTACCGTTGACATTGCGTTATGGTCTCTCATTCTTATTAATAAATCCAGATCATTGACGATTTGGGATGAACTAACATCCCCCTCACTCTTTTTAATGTATACCCGAAGTAATATATGATTTGTCGATAAATCTTTGTCGAGTTGATATTTACTCGTGGTTGATATACGAGTCGCGTCACATGGAATTACAAGTGATAGTCGGTAAGATAATTCCTTTGAGAATTGACGTTGATCATTAGTTGATAGGGACATAAAATATTTTGTTCCGAGGTAAGTTAGTCTTATAATTGCACTTGTAGAGCCGATAAATGATTCATCCATATACAACCCATTATTATCTAATAATGAAAAAAAAAAATGAATATTTTAGTCGGAAATTCCCTCCTATCATTTCCTTCAAATTTTTTTTTTTACGTACTTGTAGACAACTTCCAAACGTTTTTTCTAATGCCCAATAGTGCTTGATCAAGGTTGGCATCTTTAACAAAACCATTATCAACCAAGATATAATACGGAGAATTTTTCCTGTTAAAGGTAGTTTCCATCACATCAATTTCCACCGTATGATTATCGATCAATCGGATGAAATTTCTCTTATCTTTATTACTATTAAAGGTTTGCCTTACAACTTTATTATTCACGTCAATTATAGATAGGTTCCCATTTGATAATTGTATGTGATTCGTGTATTTAATTTGTAATTTTTGGGTTGACATTAATGTGACGATTGAATTAATTGATGGAATGGTGGATCCTACAAACGCATTTCCATACCCTCCCGGACCGCCTGGAATCATGGAATTACCTCCCTGTATCGTGCTATAACTTGAGAATAATGAGGAAGTAACTAAGGTCCACTTGTTCCCATCATTCGCGATGACCCAAATCGTATTGTTTGGAAATACGCCAACGTTTTTAGTGAATTGATATTGATCCGCTGGCATGTCCCAATCACTATAGAAGGTTCCTCGATTACTGTATATAATTCCATGGATATCATTGTTTGAAGGATTTTCGGTTATTATAATTAAACCGCCAAAATATAATGATAACACATCCCAAACGAATACATTGACCGTTGATCCAACGGCCTCATCGTCGATAGTAAATTCTGTAGTATTTAAAATGGATCCCGAAGATAAGAAGTCTATATTTACAAAAACTTTCTGCCCACTTGATCTTATGATATGTATTATACAACTATATCCGTAAGAATAATATGCTATGTTACATTTATATATGTCTAAACGTCTTACATTCTCCGTTGTTTGCGAATAAATTTGAAATGGACCTTTTAGGGTATTGGATGTCGAAGGGATGAACGCGATGTGAATGGTCCATGGGGGGATAAATTCCGCATCAGATTTTGCTTGATATTGTGCCATCACTATACCGTAACCTCCATCTTCGGTTGCGAAAAATTGGGTCAGATTTCGGGTAAATTTATTTACGTTCATCAAGGATCCCGATGCCAACGACTCGAAAGATCCCGAATCATCACTACGTAAAAGAAGTGGTGGACGATGTTAGTTAAACGCAAAGCATGCCACTAACATGAATCGAGGAAAACATTAATCGTTCATTACTTACGGTATATTAAATTTTTGCCAATTCAATTGATCTGACCCTTGCTTATGACATAACCACAAGAATCCTACTGAATTGATATTTCGAACGATCTCACTATCCGTACATGCATCTCCTAAATCCTTGACACTATTTAATCGAAACGTGAACTCGTGAGAAATTATGCAACAATATTTATAAAACATATATATATATATATATATAATTCTTACTTTAGGATGGTTCCATCCCAATTGATTGTCATCCCACATAAATTGAAATTCAATGATAATCCACAATAATACGTGACCATTATATATCCAGGTGATAATGCGTAAACTTTTATATAATCTTTTATCAAGTTGTTTGGATTCGTCGTTGTTAAGTCATTTAATGATGGAAGAAATGACGTGTCCGAAACTCTATTGTTGTCAAGCAAGCAAAAATTATCCAGGGGAATTCGAGAAACATCAATGTTAAGTTCTTTAATCGATCCATCTAAATGAATTAACCTTAAAAATAATTTTGATTCTTTACAGTTGTTTGATGGAGGGGAAAATCTTAATAAAATTGTGCCATCATCATAACTTGCTTGTGAAATGATTTGAAATTGAGTGATGGAATCCGCGTAAGAAATTGATTGTATAGTCCCGCTAGAATCTATTGTTGCTGCGGATACATTATGTAAGAATGACACCAATAGCAGTAAGATTGCTTTCAATAAACTATGATATTGCACGTTTTTCATTCTAAAAAATATATTTATATCGCATTTATATCGCAAAAAAAAAAAAAAAAAAAAAAAAAAGGTAAAGGCGAAAAAGTTAAAAAATGAGTAAAATTTTTTTTTTAATCTTTCTTTTTTTTTATTTTTATTTTATTTTTTTTTTTTGTTGTGGTAAGAGAAACTAAAAATAATTTAAATGGTTAGGCTCTATTTAACTTTTTCCCGTAATCATAGAAGTCGGATGCCATCATAAATACCTGGTTTATTATATTACGGGTTGTACAAGATTCAACTCGAACGCAGGTTCTATGTGCATTGCGTTATTTATTTATTGTTTGATTTTTTTTTTTATAAGAGATATTTATTTTAAAAAAAAATAAAAATAAAAATGAAAAAAAAAAAATTTAATATTTCATTATTTGATTTAAGAGAAATTTCTAAAGATAGGTCATTTCATTGTCAAATAGCCAAACGGATTCCCGAAAAAAAAAAAAAAATTTCACAATGAAGCCTTTTTTTTGTTCATCTAAACTTTATTTGATAGACACAAACACATCATATCATCAATGGAGAAGAGATAATGCTGCGGAATGTTGCGCAGCACTTAAATTTGCAAGTAACAAACAGGAATGAAAGGAAAGGATGTCAATTGCATAGGGATTTTGCATAACCTATTGTGCTAACGGTAACGGTAAATTTTAAATTGGAATGAACCTTAATTTGGTTCCAATTAACTAAATGTCGTGTTCGTGCTAAGGTTATTAAATCGTCTCATGAAAACGATGGACATTTTTTTTTCTTTTTTGGAAAAAATTGTTGCTTGTTCCAAGATGATGATTCAAACGTTTCATCAAACAAAGGTTTTTTTTTCCGTTTCATGTTTTCTTTGTGATTCGAATCTTGTATAATGAATTAGCGATTCCCTCAATAATCAATGGAGATCGAATTGGAAC
This sequence comes from Funneliformis geosporum, assembly GCA_946474995.1. NCBI lineage: Eukaryota > Fungi > Glomeromycota > Glomeromycetes > Glomerales > Glomeraceae > Funneliformis > Funneliformis geosporum. The sequence goes on along the minus strand of CAMKVN010000409.1, from coordinate 9,544 downwards.
AAGTTCTTCCCTAAATTTGGAAATCACCTAGAAATTACTAATATGATCCCATTATTCGACACATACCTTACAAGGATTAATTAGATTCCATGTAATTTCCTTGATTTATATAATACAAATAATTTTAAAAAAGAATGTTGCAAATATGAATCGAAATTATTGATTCGCTAATTACAAGTTTGATAACATACTTTATTTTATTTAATTTATTTATTTGGAATTTTTAATTTCGGGAAAAATATATTTTATAAATGACGATAACTTTAAATACTTGACTTTATCCGATGCATGTAAAAATGATTTATATAAAAAAAAATCTTGAAAAAAAAAAGCAAAACAAATGCTCGAGCACGCCACACCGAATTTCAAAAATGTTTACAAGTCTGACTACGTAAATTCAGGGTTGGAATGCAGAGTACTCTATATACAATCACCGTGTTTTAGAACATCGGTTCTAATAATCGATTCGAACATCAAACAAGCATTTCTAATGAGATTTGAGATGAAGGATTGTGATATACTGTAAATAATACGTAAAGTATATGAAAAAAAGGTTCTCCCTCTTTATTTTGAGTATGTATCACGTGATAATATAATAATTCACGCCCGTGACGCAAAAGTATTATGCTTCTTGATTGACATTTCTGTGAAACTCAAATTTGGTATCTAACTTGATAGTCATTTTTGTGTTACTTTAATTAGAGTAACATAATACAAACGTTTTAAAGAACATTTCGATAATAAGTTTTAAATAATTAACGTGTCCTTTATGCGCAAATAATATAAATACGCGAGAAGGTTTATATTTTTTTTTTAAAAAAAATCCATGTATTTCATATTATTTCGTGTGATATTATATTCTAAGTTGTATTACGTTATTGATCTATCAAGAAGTATACCAAATTGAGTTTCACAAAAATGTCTATCAAGAAATATACCGAATTTGGGTTTCACAGAAATGTCAATCAAGAAAGTCCTTTAAGTTCGGAGCAAAGTGTAACGAAAGTAACCAATCACGTATCGACTCAATTTTTGAGCGCGCTCCGGACTAATAATCTATGATTTATTATCCTAAAGTTTTTTTGAATCTGATGTTAATAAAAGGTATTTGCTTTTTGAAAATTAATATTATTTATTAAAAATATTTAATTTAAAATGAAAATTTTAATGATTATTCCCAAAATTTATTTACTCAATTCTTTTTCAAGCGTGGGGTTTTCTCGAAGCAAAACTTAATTCAAACGGATTTGAGAAACAATCTAAATAGTGAGACTTTAAATCTGTTAATAACGATTTTATTAAACCGGATATTTTCCGTTTAATTTTATTTATCCAGAAAACTTTGTCTATTTTATGCCCTGCTTTTAAATCAACAAATAAACGTGTTTTGATTCAAAAGAATTCAAATAACTTTTTTTACGACAATTTAATAAAAACTAGTTTGTCAAATTTAGTTTCGTTCAAAAACACTATACAAACATCCATCTTTAAATTATATGATGTGTTCCTATTGACTCCTCATTAGTTGATTAATATTTAGAAATGATTTGCGTTACAAAAATATGAGAAGTCACGTGGTATGGAAATTCCCGAAAATCGAAAAATAATCTCATCTATCGAATGTCTTGCTTGGTCAAAGTCCTGCATATAATTTATATCTCAACTTCTCAACCTTATTACTCCTTCACATCCATTCATTCATTTTCTATCCTCCTATGATCGTTACCTTTATCTCATTTCCTCTACTAAATAAACTCGAAACAATCCACACGTGGAAATTTGTTGTCCGTGAAGATTGATTGGTTCCGCTTGGAATCTCAAATATTATAAAATTTATATGTACCACATGTACAGTCAAATGCACTCTATATAAATACACACCATGCACCATTTAGCTTAGTCCCAAGTTTGGGAATTAATGCTAAATACACCTTCTTGGTGCAACAATTTTTCAATTCCGGTTATATAATAATTTTTGTATATATGCACAATCACGTGACTTTATATAATTTTAATATTGTAAATTCCTTTTAAAGTTAATAATAAAAGAATATTTCATTGAGAAAATTATCTATAATTGCTATATATATAATATAACACAATAAAATTTATACTTTTTATAAATGCACACCCTATATAAATGCATATATATATAGAGATTGTATCTACACGTTTTTATGTATATCACGCATAAAAAATAGGTCAATCATTAACAATTTTAGCAGTGCCTAAACAAAATGTCAACTTTCAATTTAAATTTTTTCGTTAAACAGGAGGATCTGCTTTTCTAATATGACCAGTATTATTTTAATTTCTTTTTCACTGAAAGAATCTAAAAAAACGGCTTTTTTTTTTCTTTTTACTTTCAATCCTCTTCACACCCCCTCCCCCTCTTTTTCGTAATATATAAATATTTAAATACATGTATATTTGCCTCAAACTCTCTATAGAAAAAAAAAATTTATTTTATGAAGCTTGCAGTGCAACTTCCTTTTTTATTTTGGTAGAATAAACTTCTATAATTTTTTTTTTTCAATTAGACGATGAACTGAATTGAACTTAATCTTGCTTAATTTATATAAATCATAAAGACAAAAAAAAAAAATTTTTTTAATTTAAAATTGCTCGAGAAAATCGAATCAAAAAAGGATGATCAGACAACATAACCTTTCCATAGATACCGAAGCCGCGGCAAAAGGACAGAGAGTTAACAATAAATCATCGGCACAAAAAATCCGCAATAACGAGGTTGATTCAGATGATAATAGTTCAGTAGAAGGAAATGATACTTATAGCAATAATATAGATTTGGAAGAGGAAGAAGATATATCTTCTTCCCCTTCAATTCCTGACGAAGACATTAATTTTAGCCTAGTTTACGCTTTACATACCTTTCAAGAGACGGTTGATGGTCAGGCTAGCGTGGAAAAAGGAGAATCACTAACCTTATTAGATGATTCGAATAGCTACTGGTGGTTGGTTAAAGTTTTGAAGACCACAAAAGTTGGTTACATACCAGCAGAAAATATTGAGGTAAGCTACTTTTTATTCAAAACTTAGCGGTTAATGAATGTACGATATTCTAACACGCATGATTATCTTTTTGTAGACTCCGTATGAAAGACTTGCGAGATTAAATAAGCATCGTAACGTTAACGTAAGCCATCATTTACTTTTGAAGAAACTAAATGATGTGTACATGAGTTCCTTTTGCTAACCCAAATGAAAACAATCCTGTTTCTTTCAGTTATCTTCTTCACTTAATAACACGGAAGAGGATTTGAATTTGCTTGCTCAAAAGAAATCACAAGGGAAAGGTGTTTCATTTACTTCACCCATATTTATTGTAGCAGAAGAAGAGGAGGATTATTATGATGATGAGGAATTTTTCGAAGATGCTGAAAATGCTGAATTCCTTGAAGACGGAGAAGAGGAACAATATGATGAAACTTATGAACCCACAATGGAACATGATGAGGGAGAACAAGAAGATGGAAGAGATGAACCGGATGAGATAGAAGTTTTAGATAATCAAGATGTTGAAGGTGGAGAAATTTCAAGATCAAATACAATCAAGACACAAAGCGTTTCAATCGTAGCAAATAATATAGGTCAAATAGCGGGAGTTCGAGCGCAAAATGGTGACAATGTCGAATCGGAACCTGACGTTTATCAAAATGATTTGTCGACAGGACAACAAATATTAAAGGGACCACAAAAAATGAATCAAAGTGCAGGTGATAATCAAAGTACTGATAAACAAACTGGAGATGGAGCTATTAATTCGTCAAAAGAAACTTCAAAATCACCAAAGCCATCAGGTCCAGGGGAAATAAGCCTTGATAACCAGTCTGATGATATAATGATTAACAATAATTCACCCAAAGAAACTCAAATACAACCAGGATTGGGAATAAAACCAACCGCAAAACTAGATATAGATGGCATTAAAGAATCATCCGACACTATAAAAATGACTTTGACTCCTCAATTAGGCAGTGACTTTATTGATTTCTCTGATGACGACGAAGATGTGCGTAGACCTAAGCAAGGAGGCTTTTTCGGAAGGAGTGATAGTAATGATAGTATTAAAGTGCCCACAACTCTTGAAGAATATAATAAGAGTATATTAGCAGAGGTTGCAGAAGAAAAGAAAAAGGGAAAGAAAGATGAAAAGAAAAAAGAAAAAGGGTTCATGAATTTCTTTAAAAGAAAAAAGAAGAATGAACCTGCCAAGCAAATGTCGTCGCCTTCTCCAATTTCCCCTGTCACTTCCTCGCCTGCCGTTAAACCCGTACATCAACCAATTCGACCTCAGCAGCAAATAGATCAGTCACAAATTCAACCGAGATTGGGTTCCATTGCAAATAAGCAACAACGTCCTCAAATTCAAGGACAGGATATGCGGATGCAAGTTCGTCCTCAATCGCCACCACAACCACAAAATATTCAACAACAAACGTATGGATTGCAACCCAATCAAATGCAGCAGGGACAACAACACTTTCAACAACCTGGATATCAACAAGGTCCAGAAGGGCCTAAACGTGATCTACAAAAAAGTAAAATGCAACAAGGTACCGGTCTTATTCGACCTACGCAAGGTCAACCTCAAGGTCAAAAAAGCAGGATAGCTCCATCACCTATACAAGTAAAAGAAGATACTCAATCTGAAAGCTCGGCACCGACGACACCAGCCACACTTTCGAATTCCATGTATAATGTACTTCGTATTTTTTTAGGACAAAATATTCAATCGAATATGGAATTCAAAATTGTATTGTTAAATCAAACTACAACGGCCTCTGGTCTAATCAAACAAGCATTATCCCGATTCAAATTAGATAATGAGGATAATTGGGACGATTACTTTATTACCATTAAAGAAGTTGACGGAGGTATGTATTTTTTATTGAATACTCATCGAGATCTTCTCAATCTCTTCATTACTAACTAAATTACTAATCACAACTTAGATATTATTCAATTAATGCCTCATGATCGTCCCCTCGAGATATTCCAATCGTTAACATCTTCATATATAGTTCCATTACCAACTATAAGAAGAAGTTCAATCTCGTCAGTTTCTTCAAATATTTCCGCCCATACAGCAATAAAAGGTCTAGGATTACATGATGACAAAAATAGCGTCACTTTCTATTTGAATAAAAAAGCAAAGAGAAATAGTCGATCCCTGATTGAAAAGAAATTACGAGTACGTGTTTTAATATATGCAGATGATTTACCTGCTCATTTACGTGCAAAAGGAACAGTTCCAAGAGCTTCTCTGTCTGTGCCAAAACATATTGCTGAAAAAGCTGCACGAAGGCGTTCGAGAGAAGAAGGAAAACCTAAAGAGAAAACTGTATCTGTGACGGGAACTGCTACCGTTAATGATGTATTAGAACGAGCCATGGAAAAATTTGGAATTCTTGATGGTATGGTTGATGATGGTGAGCGAATATTAGAAAATGATGATGGAAAGCCTCGTTATAGTCTTATGGTTATTGTTAATGGTGAAGGTATGTATAATATTTGATGTACTTAATTTTTTTCAGATAATCGTTAATCTTTTAATAAATTAAATTCTTAACAAAAAATCAAATTTTTTTTATTAGAAAAATTATTGAAAACTGACATAAACATAGTTTCAGTATATCCTTCATTACCAAATTTTCGTCATTTATCGATTGATTCTTTGGACTCTAATTCATCAATAGCATTGGATTATCGTCCCGATGAACCAATATTTGTTTTACGACTTTTGCGACCTGAAGATCGTCAGCTACGTTCAATGCCTTCGGTTTCTGAAATAAACCGATTTACTCAAGAAGTTAAAGTAAAAGATCCACCTTCAATACAAAGTTCTAATTTTAATAGTGAATATTTAGGTACTGAAGATAGTGAAGCCTTATCTAAGAAACAATTAATAGAACAGCAACGTGAATATAGTCGAGCCAAACAAAAGTCAATTATTTATGCAAACAAAAATGAAACAGGTGTGGACATTCTTACAAACATTGGTTCTATTAGAAGTTCTAGAATATTCGGATCAAAGGTACGATATTCTTTTATTCCAGCTGGAGGTGAGGTTATCGATATTAGTGAAATTATTGAAGATATTTGGGGTGATGATGAAATATTGAATGTGCCAATTGAATTGGAATCATCCAAGGAAGATTTAGACCCATCATCTAATGAGCTGGAAGGTGTTGCACCTTTGTCTATAAATAAAAAGGAACAATACAGAAGAAGCACTACGCAAGATGTGGATATTTTAGAAAAAATGGTTGATAAAGTTCAGAACAATGACGTGAGAGCATCACAGGCAATGGAAGATAGAATAGAACGTGTATTAAATAAGGTTAGAACTGGTCAATATGGTAGTGATGCAATTAAGAATGATAAATTTAATTCGAAGAAATATCTATCGGTTAAAACCATTGCGGATAATAAATCGATTACTCAATCGAATGGTTCTGTAGATTCTGATTCAGAATATGCTGATGCAACGTCGGTTAATTATGGACGCAAACCAAGTTCTGCTTCCGATTTATCGTCTACTTCCGAATCGTCCTTATCAACGCCCATTAAGCCTTCACTCTCAGTATCATCAGAAAGTGATTGGATACTTACAGATGATTTTGGTTTACAAGAACTATTGATTTTAGTCAGATCAGGTGTAAATATGTTAGAGTTAAAAGAAAGGCGTAGGAGTGGATGGCATTTAAGTGATGATCCAGAGAAGGTTTTAGAACAAATAAAACCTACAGAAATTAGAGATGAAATCAAATCTGTTTTTGCAAACGTTAATGATGAACTTGATAAATTAGAAAAGGTAAGTATCAAAATTATTGATTTACTTTTCTTATATGTTATTATGTTGACTTTTTTTTTCTTTTTAGGAACTGGATCAAATAATGGATGATGCGGTTAGAGTCTTTTAAGTTTAACGTTTAGAATGTCTACCAAGCTAGTTATTCATAAATTTAATTTATTTTAAATCTGAACATTTTATTTAACAATTATATAATACTTGAATCATGTATTTTTTTTTGTAACTTTAATCAACAAAAAATGAATCGAATGCAGTGACCAATATTGTTATTTTCAGTTTATACCAATAAATTTTTGTATTTCGCAAATTTTCACAAAAGGAAATCGAAAACTACTAAGGAATAAAGTTTAAAAATTTTTCAATAAGAGTCCCTTTTAAAATAATTGATATATTTTATGATTAACTACATATAGAATTTATTTGTAATATATATTTTTCTTTAATTAGAAAGAGTGGGGGAAGGCATTGAAAGAGTCTGGTGGGGGAAAGGTAATGAACAAATTGCGTAAAAAAATATTTTTTCATTCATTCCATTTCGTTTATTTATTTATTCATTTGGCATATTGTGTAGTTGTTTCATCAACAAGAAAGCTATCATCTGCTAATATCAAAGAAATACTTTACAAATATGTCAATAATGATAAAAAATTTTGCAAACCACACTCCAACTCATAAAATATCCCTAATGACATAAAAGACATTTGAAATTTGTGAATCATGAAAAGACAATAGTGCAGCTGATGAAAAATATGAACTCATACAAATCAAAAGAATATGCAAAACCTTTATATTTTGCTATTGCTGTAGGAACATTTGTTATGAAGGTTGTAAGACCTGAAATTACAGTTGCAATGATGTGTCATATAATAGATAAGAATTAAAGTATAAGCTTTAAAAGTAAAATTCTGCATAATTCAATTATAATAAACTATTTGTAACAATTATAAAAATGTTATACTGATTTATTCACTTATCTTGCAAAACAAAAATTTCAAAATTTGAGAAATTTCATAAAAAATTTCATAATTACAATTTATTGCAACATAAGCTAAAATTGGTTGTAACATATATAGGTTAAAACTACATATGTTACAACATTAAAAGTTACAATATATTAATTACAGTTTTCATCTTTACTACCTATTATTAATAAATATTACTGATAGAAATTCAACTTTTATATGTAATCTTACCTTAGAATTTTCTTACTTTTTATTTTTATAGTAGATCTTAAAGAATTTTATTATTTAAACCTTATCTAGACTAAAAGTAACCTCCCTTAGTAACAGGTAGGATCATATTGTAATTTAAGAAAACAAATTTTAAGAATTTTTTATTAAAATAAAAATTTTAATTGCATTTTAATTTTTATTACATTTAAACTAAAATATAATAAGATATTAATTTTAATCAAAAATTTCTTAGAATCTAATTTTCTTAGTTACAATCTATATTACCAATTATTAAATTTTTGATGTAATTTTTTCTTATTTTTTAAATAAAAAAATAGCTCAGATCATTCTTTTATAATCAATATCTAATAATACTTAACTAGAATGTAACTAGTTAACATTCTTAAAAGAATGTTAACTAGTTACATTCTAGTTACGTTATAATGTTAACTAGTTACGAGTGTAATGTTAACTAGTTATGAGTGTAATGTTACCTAGTTATATGTTTTGAGATTCTGTGGTCTTTTTATTGCCTTGTAGCTATTCGCTTGTTTTCATTGTTCTGTGGTCTATTTGCTACCTTGTAGCTATCCGCTTGATTTTATTGCTCTGTCCTCTTTTTATTATCAAGATACTATTCATGTATTTACAATACTTTACGCTCTTTTTGTTTCTAAAGAGCTATTCGCTTGTTTTTCTGCTTCTAGGCCTGTTTGGTGGCCTGTTAAGTTATCGAGGATGCTTCTTTTTTGCGCCTATTTGGTTACCTGTTAAAATGCCAAATTGTGATAAAAAAAGAGGTGACAGGTGGCATGGTAAATTTGCGATTAATTTCAGCTGACATTATGCCATAATTCTGGCCGATCTTTAGAGTACATAATTTAAGGATCCAGCTTGGCAACACGATGGTGCCATAATGGTATTATGGAATCGTCATGGAACAGTTGAGGAACTAGTAGAGAACTGACTGGGTGCCTGAGAGGTTCTATTTATTCGCCAGTTTCAGTCCACTTATATGCCAGCTTGGTTGTTGAGTTATTATGCTCAAAGTTCCTGAAATTATGGAATAGTGTTGGCTGAAATTAAGTGAATTAATACTACATCTTACTGCGTTATAGTCATATGATACTGTTCTGATACTGAAACACCCTCACATAATTGCTTCCCTCTTAATTGCTATTTCTTGATTGCCGGATGAGACACAAAGTGCTGAATTTGCAATACATCTATTTGCTAAAGATATATTGCAATCTATTCACCTACTTTTTGATTGCCGGTAAGGCACATGCGAAGCGTTAGTATTGTGCCATTCTTGCAATCCTGCCTTTTATAGCCTGTTTGATTGCTGGGGATGAGACACGAAGTGCCAAATTAGTTCAGGCTTCACAGCTTTCATACCCTTTTTTTGTGTATTCTCCTGAGACTTTCCGCCTTTCCGATCCTGTTTCTGCCTATCGTCGGTAGTATCCCAAGTTATAATTTCTTATTTTCTTTCCTATATATTATTCTAACTTGGGATACTACCAAATCTATA